>SSNR01000216.1:775372-802243 GCA_006937965.1 Callopanchax toddi
GGGGGGGGGGGGGGGGGGGGGGGGGGGGGGGGGGGGGTTGAGGTGCAGACTGTTGACAGGCTGATGGACAGCACCTCTGGTACTAAGTATTAAGGGCAGCACAGGTCAATAGCATGCCCTCACATTTCTCTTTTATTTTCATTGGTATGTGCAATGAAGCATATGGCAAACTGAGCTTACCTCCTATTAAACCATATTAAAATAATCCAATTCAAATATCTTTTTCATAATAATTACAATAAAACTAGATAATCTAAAGTATACCGGTATTCAAGTTACAAGCTTAATGTGAAAGAACACTCAAACTTTCTCAAGTTGACCTCCTGTAAATACAGAGTTGCACAACGTGGTAATGGGGGCTCCCAAAACGACTTTTAGTGAATGTTTCACTCCAGACATTCAGTCGTGAAAGGATTTAATTAGCAGTTTGACAAAAAGCAGAAGGTAGATATCCAAAGGATGACTTAAGGGAAAGAAATATTTATTGGAAATATGAAAAAAAATTCCATGCAACAACAAATCAGTTACCAAGTACTTAATGAGGCATGTCTATTAAAACAAAGTTAAATTTGCTAATTATGAACAAAAACACACAAAAGAAGTTAGGCAAAGTAAAAACTCATTAAATAAGTGAAAACTGATGATGGTTAGATTAAAGTTGGTCAAAGAAGGAGACTGGACTCCAGATTTTCATTGGAAAAGGAAACATTTAGCCTAGCATGTGATTAACATGAAACAGATTCTTGAAGAAAAAAAAAACTGAAGTGTGGAAAGAATTCAGGATGAAAGGTACTAATGACATTTTTTCCACTTTTCTTAGCAGGTGTGGTTGCTGTTTTCATTTATCAGCTTTCTTATGATTCAAGAAAGCTGGTGTTAAGTGTGTGTCTGGAGGGGGGGGGGTGTCACCCATACATTGTTTAAATTAGGGGTCATTATCGCCTAAAGTTTTATGCTCAAACTCTTAAAAAAAGAAACCACATACACACACAAAAAGCCCATCTTGTGGGCTGAATTAAATCAACAGGGAATAATAAACGAATGCAACATTCAGGAAACTAATATTACATCATATTATTAAAAAGAAAAAAAAGGTTAGCCAGTGATAACTGCTTTGTGGTTGATTTAAGAGCAGACATAATCTTCTGTTCATTTTGGCCATTAATACAACAGACTGAATCCTCTGTGGGCTGTATGAAAAGAACACAGCCGGCTAGGGTCAGAAAATCTCTTTTGGACAATCCATTTTCATTATTTAATGTTCCCATTTCTCCAGAATACATTGTTAAGTGACAGGACAACCAGAGGATAAAGTCTTCCGTAGGGAAACCTTTATGTTAAACATGGGCAAAAGGGAGGAAGAAAAAAATGCAATTGAAGCCATCACAGGGCGTAATGAGGAAAGTAAGTTGACCAGAATGTGGGAGTGATGAAGTGAGCCAGTGGTTAGAAACGGGAGGAAAACAGCCAACTTCAACCAAACTTGGACCCAGCTAACAGTGTGAGTCATAATACAGGGACTTATGGATCATAATGCTTATTCACTTATACATTAAAACTGTATAATAAACACAAAATCTGATTTTATGCAGACACTGGGTGAAAACATCTCTCCCTTATGCACATGCAACCCTGGCCAGTTTAGCAAAGTTCAACTCTTCTTTTATTAAATGCTGCCAACACTCCCTTATGTGTCTCTGCACAACTTTACAGTGGTCAAATCCACAATTCCCCACTAAAATATCCACTTTTAATAAACCACAACAATTTGTTAGTATTAGACACTTTCTCATAAAGAAGTTTAATGGCAGCTGCAAAGATTCATGTCACAAAAGCATGCATGCCTACAGGAGAATCAGTCACTGAAGCATGGGTGCAGCAGAGTGAGACAGGACACACACACACAAAAAAGCCACACTGGACTAATTAAAGGCAGAGCAGTACAAATCCTCTCAGCCAGTCAGACATTACGTTACAGACAAGCCAAACTCTCCTGTACAGGGAACAAACCCCATGAGATACAACTTTGTCTGATTACCAAGGAATTTTCTGAATATCAAGCTTTTTGGTTCTCAGAGCATCCCATTAAAGTCTCAGCTGGAGCTTGCTGAAAGGCAATAAAATATACATTTTAAGGAATTTAAAATGACTTGTTTTGTTAGAGACAGAATCAGTGAAAAGAAAAAGGTTTTAACTCAGATTAATTTCTTGCAATAGAGCGCGACAGCAGGTTAAGCTACACTGACCTCGTATTTTTTTAAGGCACTGGATGCAATAATGGGAATTATGTGAGGAAACTGCATTTATGACAAATTACAACACAATTTGTGTCACAAATGCTTATCTTTACCTATTCATTCTTATTCTAAAGTAGATAAAGCACTTCTGAACTATACAGCCAATCGCTGCCTGGCAAAAAAGTATAAACCTTTAAAGAGACGGAGTCTCCAATCAGCAAGCAAGGTGTAGTAAGGGTCCTTCTGCAGGAGCTGATGTATTCTTGGTAAACACTCAATGCTGACAAAGCATGCATAGCAGACAGTGACACACCCAGGAAGACAGTGCACAAGACAAAAAGCACAATCTGTTGATTTAACACTAAAGAAAGACCAGAGCACAGACACACACACACACACACACACACATCTGAATCAGAGTCAAACACACCTGTGCAGACTTTCACTGAACCTCTCCTTTGACCATGCAGATCTCCTTCATCTCTTTTTTTCTCTTCTCACTTTCTATGCATAGCTCTCTTCTTCTTTGGTTTTTCACACATTCATGTAGAGGTGAGAGATGAAAAGCAGACGTAATTGGGTAACTTGAAGATGACTTTATGACTTCAAAAGGCTTTTTTTTTTCCTTTGTTCTTTTTTATTTTATTTTTCTCCTCACAGACTGCGTTTCCCAAAGTTGAGCAAATGCATCCTGTCCCTATGTGTCATGACCACTCAGGAGACTAAAAAACAGCATAGTTACAACACAGACATGCCTGAGATACAAACAAATGTGCAATATATTTGCTCCACTGCTCATTCCATAAACACATTTCCCTCCACCCAACATGATTGAATAAGACATTTAGGGATAGATTCCGGATATCCTCCCTAATTTGTGAATGAGCTCATGGTGCCGTGCAATGTCATCCTGTGTCCAAGCCTCAGCCTCTAGAGCAATAACCCTGTCAGTCAAAACATCTACAGAAAAGAAAAAGATATACACTTTGACTGGGAGAAGAAAAATGTGAGAAAGGACAAGAGAGAGAAAAACAATTCTGTAAAAATGAGCAAGAGGACTTTCAGACAAAATATTGCAGTAAGGACAGAAGGTGCTGCATCTGAAGACTGACAAACCTCTGCAAAGTGAATTATTACTTCTGCTACTTGCACAGATGTATACAGACACGTTTGGCATTCATAAACATGCCCGCACAAACTGTAGGAACAAATGTATAGAAATCCCCCCTGTTTAATTAATGATTCGTCTTGCTTTGTTGTTTGGGCCACCCAGGATGGTTCTGACAGTTCAAATGAGCAAAGAAAAAGTATCACAAAGAATGGTTTGAGGCTAGCTATTCCTGTCTCTCTGCCAGGGCATTGTGCTCTTTTTAATGTCTGCCAATGAACATTCTGATTACTGTCATTTAAATGTGTTTTAGTTCACTTTTTATCTGGCTAAAGTCTGAAAAGCATATATCAATAAGAATGTTTGGTCTTGGTCTTAATTCAACAACTACTCTGCTCTTCAGGTGAATCCCATAAAACATATTAACTATATATTGTTACTCTCTAGTGTGCCTGATCTCATGGTTGTCTTAGTTGCAGGAAACCTGCTGATCAGACAAGTCAGCAAAATGTTGCTCCACCTTTCTAACCCACTGCTCTTCCTCAATGTGACTTCTACAGATTTTCTCTTATTGCCACATTCACAATAATGTGATTTTACTGTGTGTGGGTTTATTGTTCATTTTATTTTTAATTGTATTTGCATTGCAATGGCAGCCTAACTTGTTTGTCCAATTGCAAGACAAGCTTAAGTATAATCCCTTATGTTGTAAATCCTCAAATAAAGAATGTGATCAGACAGTTGCAAGAAGCAACACAGATTTTTTAGGGTTTTTTTTTTTGCTATAAGTCTTTTTAAAAGGTTGTTTTTCTAATCTTCTGAAAGGATTGAAAAGACTGAAAGATAAACCGGACTGTGGTGACAGCATCAAGAAGGACAAAACTATGTTCAAGTAAAGCTAACATGAGGTAAATCAATGTAAGTGCAATCTATAACACTTTAATAAATTAATGAGTTGGCAATGTCACACCTCTCATGTCTGAGATTGAGCATGACCAAGGAATGAGGGTTGGCAGCTCACAACTAAATAAGCAAAAATGTCTCTGAATAGGAAAATTTGGTCACAAGAAGAAGAAGAAGAAAACTTTAAGTGGTGTCTTAAGAAACAGACAAGATAAGGAGCACTATCCAAAAATACATACATCCGTTCTGCATGTACTGACACAACAATGGATCAGCTACGTCGCTTCAAATTCTCTTCACACTTAAAGAAGAAATAGTAGAGATTTAGGTTTCACTGCAGTTAGTGTTCACAGAAACACTTTACAAATGAATATTATCCTCTGGAGATGTAATTTTACACCTGGAAGCACTCCAGAGTGGCGTCTTTGAGGAGTTCTTTGGATGAGATAGAAGAGGAGTACTGTGGAAACTGCAGAGTTCTCTTCACAGCATGTCCCAGGTGGTAAGAAAAACCCCCCTTCCAATTTGCCATTATTTTTTTTGAGTTGAAATCAATAGAAAATATAATTTGATGTATCCACGATATCCTGGAAAGCATTAGATTCGGTTACATTCACTTAGGAGATGCTACAGAGGAGGAAGAATTGGGGGTTCAGAATGTTGCTGATCAACAATTTCAGCAAGCAAAATAGGAAAGTTGAGGTTTAAACCTGCAACCTGTCAAAAATAAATCTCCAGGAACAAACAGGTCTGAAGGATCTGTATTCACTGTTCACCTTCCAAGCCTCTTACTGGGTATTTGGCTGGTTAATCTCCACTAAAGTGACTGCTGCAAACAGTTGTGATGTCACACGCAAACCTTCAAAAACATCTCTGGAAAGTATTAAAACTTTAATGCACGTGTAAAAACAGCCTCAGTGTCCTGAACTCTCTTTTTTATGTTTCTCTTTCTGCCTGTTGCTCTTTCTCATGCGAACTCATTATACTTTTGCTGGAGGACATGTAAAGTTTCAAATGCAATGAACTTCCAACGATGACACGGAGCTATTCAGGCCAGGAGAGTACATTTCTCTGAATGGTATTTAGCAGCTCTTGTGAGGATAACTTGAGCCTTAAGGTGATCACAGTGACTAGTGATGGTGGTGAATATTATGAATGTTCATATGTCTTCTGTGAGTCTTCACACACACACACACACACACACACACACACAAGCACCAATATGCACATATGGAAAGTGATTGCACCCATATAGACAGATGTCTATGCATATATCTGTGGGATAATATGTGCAAAAGTTTTAAGCCATCTCATAATTTTTATAATATATTGTGCTTTAGAGGATCTGAGTTTTTTTGTAACTTTACGTAATTTTAAGGATTTATGGAGGAATTTCAACTTTCTTTCTGGACGATCAGCTGCAGATTTGTTCCTATTTCTTGAGGACATTTTGTGTTTTGGTCAGCATAAGAAACTTATTAAAAAAAACTGGACCCCTGTAGAGGTACAAAATACTCTGTCTGCAAAAATCTCCCAGCAGGCCACAAGAGGACAAACAACAAGAAAGAAGCCAAAAGATGAAAAGGAGACAAAGTTGTGGAATGAAAGAAAATGAAAAGACTTTCTTCAGAAAATGTCAACAACCAGTGAACAAAAGAATTCAGGCTGTAATAGTGTGCTGTAAATTACAAGTAATAATATATTTCAATGACTAAACATAAATTATAAAAGACTGGTGGAATGCATAGGACTTTTGAAAACAGAATATTAAATTGGAAGCAGAGCAAGTGGTACAGACAAATTAAATATTGCAACACTGGATGCCAAGGTTAGAACAAATTGAAAAAAAATCAAAAAGGTTTGCCTTGATGTGACTGGATCCATCGTTAGTCTGAGAGACTTGAAACAACAAGGAAAGAAACCTCCGAATAGCAATTAGGAGGATGGAATCCAGAAAAAAGAAGAGACAGAGAGGAGTGGAAAAGGGAATTAATTATGCAAATAAAAATGCAGAATTTTAAAATAGACAAAATATTCAAATAGGGCATTTTTGGTGGCATCTTTTCAAATTTGGTTATTGCGTAATATTAAAAAAGACAAAGAAAGCTTTCTCAGATTCAAAGAGGAAAGCAAAAAGGTAGAATGACAGGAATAAAGTAGTGTGTTGGGCCAGACTGACAAGAGCATGTAATCAACCTGCAGGCTCATGAATGCAAACTTCATAAAGTTTATGATTACGTTTACTCATAGGAGATGCTTGTATCAAAAGCAACTTACACTATACCCCTCTCAGGCATGTTGTGATCTGTGGGGGAAACCGGAGAAAACCCACGTATGCATGGGGAGAACATGCAACTCCACGGAAAAAAGCTCAGCTGGGATTCAAACCTGCGACCTTCTTGCTGTGCTAACAACTGCACCACCGTGCAGCCCACAAAAGCAGGAAAGGAAAGCAGTTGTGTAATTTGTATTTCAATTCATAATATACCACATAAAACTGTACTGGAATTTGCCTTTTGCATTTGACTCAACCCTGAGGAGCTGCAGCCATTTATTTCTACAGAAATAGGATCAGCACCTCCAAGTCTGAGACCATGGTCATGGCCAGAAAAGGGTGGATTGCTCCTTGTCGCCACAACCAGTTCATTTCTGTTCACCTAAGTTCAAAACACTTCTTAGTCTTGAAGTCGACTGCGTGTTTGCACCATCTAATGCGTGAAGTGCAGTACTCGTGTCCAAATCAAACTCTCATTACTTCATGCAGTATATGAGCCACTCGCTACTTCACAATCCTCTTAAGACATTCAGACATCACAGAGACTGTCCTTACAAGGTATTAAAAAGTAAGAGCTGGTTACATCACCATTTTCACACCCTGTTTCTATTGTTATTCCATTCTAGTTTTCCATTTTGACCTTTTCTGGATGCGTAAAACTCAAGACCATCACTACCCAGACAGGCGCAGACATGAGGTAAGATGGGAAGGATCTAAATTATGATTTTTAAAAAAAAGGACCCATACCAGAAGCATTCTTCAAACACAGTTACTTCATCCAACTCATAGGCTGGAGCCAATCCCAGCAGTCAATGGACAAGAGGAAGGTTACACCCTGGAGAGGTCACTAGTCCATCACTGGGCCAACTCTGAGACCCATGAAACAAATCTATAAAACAACTTAACATGAATGTTTTCAGACTTTAAGAGGAAGTGGAAATACCCAGAGGAAACCAGCGCATGCAAAGTGAGAACATGCAAACTCCACACAGAAAAGCATCAGCTGAGATTCAAACCTAGAATCTCTCACTACCTTTCAAGCTACAATTACTTCCTGTTAAATGTTTGTGAAACAGCCGCCTCACTCAGCTGTATCAAATCAATACACCTTTTACTTCTTAAAACAATCAATAAACAAATAAAACTAAACAACCATCAATAATTGATGCTTCATAAATGGTTTACTCCACATATAAATTATAGCTTTAATTGTTTTTTGCTGTTATAGAGGCTAAAAATATACCTACCATTCTATGTCCATCTGCCCTCAGAGGTCTTTTAAATCATCACAGCATCAGCGAGCATGACGATAAAACCAAAGATCAGTTTTTCTAATTAAATACTAATGCTATGACTTGGGTATCAGTATCATGGTGCCAGTTATTGCACTGGATGTCGCAGATAACTAACAGTCAACTCTGCATGACAGCCTGTCGTTCTACTATGTGTCAGTCAAATGCAACCCCTACATAACCCCGTAGTTGAGAAACTTACCATCGAAGGCCTTTGAATGGCTCTGGAGGAGGTTCTCCAGCTCGTAGCTGTAGGACAGAATGTTGTGGTGTGTTTCTCGTTTTACTGCAAACTGGTAATTCTCCTCCATTTTCCGGGTGCAGCAAGATGGACCTTGGTGTTTACAAACCAGAAGGTCAACATCTAGGAAAGTCAAAGCAGAAAAAGATGGTTATTTTACTTTTTAATTGATCTACATTAAAAAATCACTCAAGGACATGTCATATTTGGACATGGACCATAAGAGAACTGTTTGTTCACACAATCATTGGCTCACATTTAGAAGATGATTTTGATAATGCACAAGTCTGATATGATAACTCATTTTACTGGAGGGGAAATTGGACAGTAGAGTCCGTTGTAACCAGAGACCAAAGCATGGCGTTAGGACAGACCACAAGGCCAGTGCCTCACTGTTCAAATCCCTCCATGAAACACAATAGGGCTGCATTCTGAATCCCTCTTTCCCTCCATGCTCCCTCGCTCACATTTGCCTGGCACATCCTTGTTAGGCCTGGGTGTTTCTTAATTACCTAGAGAGGCTGCATTTGTTCCCGTCCCAGAGCCAGATGAATGAAGTCATAACTGGCTGTCCTCCGTCCGTTAGCTTATTATCTCTATCTCTGTGGGAGTCAGTCCACTCTTTTTATATTTTGACACTGTTGCTGAAAATCCTTCAGCTTAACACTCTGCCTACCAGTTTCCTGCTCTACCAATGGTTTGCTAGTTAGACTGTTTTTGGTTATAGACATATAACACTCAAAACTCTTCTCACAGTTCATTTGTATAAAAAAAATGTCTGCTTTTATTTTAGTATTGGAGAGAACACTTTGTACTTGATTTGTTTATTATCTAAAAGAAGAGAATTTATCATGAATAAGTAGATTTTTTAAAACTGTTACGAACATTACTGTGTGAATTACATCTTTTAAAAGGTATTTACCCATACACTGAGTGTTCTCCCTCCCTTTCCCACCCTGGCTTTGTTCTTTCTTGCTGGATCTTTCCTTCTTTTGTATTTGTGAGTTACGACATAAAAACATAGACCGCAGACTCTCGGTGGATTCCAGCCTTGCCTCTTAGTCTGTTGCGAGTATCTACATGAAGTAAGTGATCCTTTAAGAAGGTGGTTGTTAAATGAGCTTATAAGGCAGGACAGGTGGCCCATGTCTACACTGAAAAAAGGTACATATTTAAATGTAAAAATCCAATAATCTTCTGAAGTTATTAGAGGCTATTTCTCTATATTAGTGAACAGAGACAGAACATTGAAATATTCAGTATAAACATGTTTTCACCCTATTTATTTATTTATAGATTTTTTTCATGATTTATTGTTTTGTGGAACTAAATTATTAGATGCAGTAGAAATGTATTAAGTAAATAATGTCAGCAAATTTTCCTCTGGAAGGTAAAAGTTTGGCTTATTTTATGACAAAACATCTGGACACCAAATTTCCCTCAGCACCGTTTACAGAACACCCGAACAGGAGCTAATGTTCTGAAGGGTTTAGGAAAAGTTGTAACTTCATTAGAAGGTAACATCATTACGTATAGATGCTTCTGAGACATTTCTGCATGTGTTTAGTTTTGAGGTTGTTATCTCGCTGGAAAACTGGGAATTAGTCATTTTGGGAAACATGCAACCACTTCTGTTAGGACGTCACTAGAAACTGAGCTCACAAGCCATGTAGTCTTGTTGCACAGTACATTATTGCATTTTAATGTATTTTGCAATGGCCTAAAGAGTCACTTTATACTGTAAACCAAAAACTCCTTTTAGTGTTTCACTTCTTTATGGTTATACAGTATGGTCATATTACAGGTGCAATAGTTGCATGTGATTGGTTATACTGTAGATGCCAATAAACCAGGTATCCCTCCCCCCCAGACTCTGTGTAATTAGCCCCCCACTGTACATGCTGCTGGCTAAACCTTAACACACTCCAGACTGGGGTGTAAGGTGTGCTTTCCCTTTAATTGTTCTCAGGTGATAAATGCCTCTGAACTCCTTTGCCACAGCCCAGAGGTCCTGACAGAACTTCAAAGTGGAGAAACTCGACCACTGACTAATTGCTTTGTTAACTCACATGCCACTCCCAATTTGTGGTACCAAAGCCGAGCTGATAACAGAGGGCTGCTGACAAGATGTTAGCTTATTATGGATGAATGCAGTTGGTGCATGTTGATATGGATTACAAAATATAAATACATCCATCATCGTGTCACAACATGATATAATTATAAGCAGTATAAATGTTCTAAACGTGTGTGTGGTATTAGTGGGACTGCTGCTTATGTGATATTTGTTCAGAGAACAAGAATAACTTTGTTAGAAAGTAGGTAATTAGGACAGTTAGCCTCCCTCTGCCTCAGGAAGCCAGAGACCTTTGAGCCTCTAAGTTCCTCTCAACATCAAGGATATTTACTCTGTGCAGATTGGCCGTGCTTCGGATGAACTGCATGTTGAATGAAAACACATCTCAAAGGGCTCTTTGCCATAAACGTGGATTTTTTTGGACTACCTTGAAACTAAGCTGGAATGTTTGGCTTTACCCACACCCCAAGCCTCTGATGGCTGGCACCAAGTCCACACAAGAGGGCAGAGGTAGGACAGAGAGACCATAAAGAGAGATGTAAAACGGGAGGGCAAATGGACCCAGTTCTGCTGAGACAGCATTATATTAGAGGGGCACGAAGCCACAGTCTGCAGAGTCCAATAGCATCAGCATTAATCTTTTTTTTACATAAATACAGTTTGTCATTGAGAGTCTAAACTCATAAAAATATCTTCTGTTTTCATGAAGAGATAAACTTCCACAGAAAAAGCTAAATTCCTCTTCATGGACAACACTTGGTAAACCGCAATATTTGAGTGAACTGATTTCAAAAAGGAGGACAAAGTCTTTAAAATACCTTTTTTTTCTCCAGTTAGAAAACTTACTGTGGATGTTTTTTTTAAATTGCTGTGAATCCTGTGATATATTGAAGTAAGTAGTTGAGAGACGACCAGAAAATGTAAATACAGATGCTCTATGTTTTCAAGTGTGTACAGTAGGTAAGCTCTGTGTGTGCCGTCCAAGTCAGAGAGGCCAAGTTAAAAGGAAATCAAAACAACCTCAGCCGGTCAAAGACTATGGTGCGCTTTGAGAGCTCGCCAAGACCTTTAACTGTTTAAGGATGTGGCAACATGTGATAACAAAGTCCGCCTTTTCCTTTTTTATTGAGAAAAAAAAGTGGAATGCTTTTTCTTTTCATTTAAAATGGCTGATTTTTTCTCACTAAATGATGATCTGAGATGAAAAATGAGCAGATGCTCTAACTGAGCTGTAGAATCATATCTGAGAACTTTATAAACAGAATGATACGCCTATTTATATCCTTGATTATCAAAGTTACGTTGATTAAAAAACACTGCATGCAGACAAAGTCAACCATAAATGTGTGGCTGTCAATCACTTGTAGCTGAGATTATCATCAGCATTTCATCTCTTCACTTAATCTGAGCTGTTGCTGCAAATATTTACTAGTTTACATTCAAATTGACCTAATAAAAACGTGTAAAGTCAGACAGGAGCAAATAACTTTGCTGATAAGTCCCTGCTGCTTAGTGAGAAATCTGTTCACTGCATATAAAGCACAGCACTCTACCCTAAAACAAAAATCTGATTTTGAAAGAGAGCTAAAAACCTGCCTGTTCAAATTTCAAGATTTACTTTTGTTGGTTTTTGATTTGATTTATTTTGAAAAGAAAAACAGCTGTCTAATTGGGCTCACATAGATGCCAAAATCTCTACTTTATTACGCTTTTCTGCCTCTCAGCCCTCGCATCTGTCATAAGACAAATAGAAATAAAATGCAAATTAAGGTAAGATTCCAACATGTTTGATCCCCTTAAATTAAAAATACAGAGTAAGGAGAGTCAGACTTTGATGAAAATGGTTAAAGCTATGAATTGTGTTTGTCTTTGAAATAAAATGAATGAAAATATACAATATACTAAAAACATCCAAAGACTTCTAATGTTTTACAATTTAATCAAAATGTTCTTTAATCGCTGCAGAATGAGCTGTTTGAAGTCATTTCTGTGACGTGTAACGTAAAAGCGTGTGAGAAAAGCCTTGCTCTCGACAGCTGACGTGTTTCAACCCAAGGTCCTTCCATTGTCTTTAAAACCTCGCTACCTCTCGCAATAGAAATGACACTCTGTTGCTAATAGTGACAGCACGCTAAACAAACATATCAAGTGGTCTGGATGAACCTCAAAGTATGTTTCCCACTCAGCTATCTATT
This sequence comes from Callopanchax toddi, assembly GCA_006937965.1. Lineage (NCBI taxonomy): Eukaryota > Metazoa > Chordata > Actinopteri > Cyprinodontiformes > Nothobranchiidae > Callopanchax > Callopanchax toddi. Next base: position 787,701 of record SSNR01000216.1, read on the forward strand.
ACTCTTCTTCCAGTCACAGACTCGTACTGGGCGATACTTAAGCTGAACTTACAAGTTACTGTGCTGCTAAAAGGATCCCTGTCTATAAACTTGGAGATTCAGGTACAGATATCATTGTCAGTGGCATGAAAGCACCCTCGCAAATCAAAGACAGGCTTAGACCGCACAGAGAACTGCTCCAAACTACACATCATCAACTCTATCCAGAACTTATACTTCACTCAGATGATTTTGGACCAACCTACTGCACAAAGGTTTCACAAGTTATTTGATAAACCTGCTGAGGAGACCCGCTAGTAACTGAGATATGAGAGCCCAAACTTTTCTCCTAGCTCTCAAGAACTTTACAGCCAAGTTGCTCTAAGTGTTTATCTTGTCAGCGTTAAAGATAAAGCTCAGTGTCTCCCATCCCAGGATCAGGGCACTCAGATTTTCCAACACTCGCTACTGAAAGAGGATTGAATTTCAAAACATTGAATGTTTTCGAGAGATTTTCCTTCAAAACCTTGATTGTGCTTTCTTTTAATGTTTAAGATCATTTTTTAATAACTAAATACATTCTCTGTGCAGTGATTTACTTCTCAGTCATTAAGCATTAGTTCATTCTGAGGATGATGAAAGTTTCACAGATTTAGCTCCCAAATCCTCACCAGAGCTCACCTCCCTTGACACTCCTCTGTAAGGAATCTTTTCTGGCCCGTGTGAGCTTTGTTATGGTCTCAGTGGAGTTACGAGTCACTGGCAATCAACAGGAAGAAATACAGTATGTGTTTAAATGCCTTTCTTCAAAGCCTCTCTTCCAGTAAAACTTCATAAAGCACACTTCAGCTGGGTGACAGGAAAGGTATCACACAGTGTGTAATTCATCCTGTTTATGCTCCACTCCTCCTCCTTCCTCCGCTGCACATGGAGCCATGCCTGATTCATTTGACCTCTCTCTAATTCTCAGAATTTATCATAATTTAGCTCCAGTGCTTCCTAAGAGAAAAATGTTCCGTCTTTATGCCTTCAGGGGTCGTTTTGACGGTTTTATCTGTCTTCATTCTGAAGCCTTACTTGATACATGAAGAAATTCCTAGCTGTAGTTATCATTTGGCCTTTCTTTTCTCCAGTGAGTACTTTTTTGGCAAAAAAAAAACTGTACACTCAGACATTGCACTGATTACTGAGGGCTTAACAACATCACACACACACAAAAATCACAAAGCAGAAAAAGAGATGAGAGAAAGACTAGATTTCAGTCCTCAGTGGACCAATTTGAGTATCCTGATCTGTGCTTTGGGCTCAGCAAAGCCTGTTCGCTTTAGCAGGCTTTAATAAAATAAAATCAACAAGACATTCTCATTATTGTGTTGTTTATGATGATGACATTTTAGTGTTTTTAACAACTCTATCCCATCTTGAAAGCATGTGCAAGAAGTACTGCAGAATTTTTTGAGCAATCATTTGTTAAAGGTAAAAAAAAAAAAAGGTAAAAGTTTCATTTGCTCAGAATCTCCCCTGTGAGTTTACAGAAGTATCAATATGTTCCAACTTTGCCTACGCCAGAAAACAGCTGTGGCTCCTGAGATTTATGAGGTTTGACAGAAGGTCCATTTGCCAAAAAGACTCCTATTGTTATCACTTTACCAGCTTTTAACTTGTAGAGCTGTTAGTGAAAAGTGGACACCTTATTGTTTATTTAAGGAATAAGAGAAACACGTCCCCTCCACTCACATCCTCATGAAGCTGGACTTCACATAGCAGTTTATAGATGCTTCAGATATGTGGAAAGAAGAGCTGTATTCTTTGAACACTATCAAAGCTATGCATGCATCATAATGCATCATACAGCATATGATCACTGGTTGAGAGAAAGAAAAGGGGTTCACAGTTTGAGCAGTAATTCTGAAATGACCTAACACCATAGATTAACATTACATGTAATCAGATCACTGGGTCTGCTAGCTCCTCACTCTCCTCCTGTTATTGTCTGTAGAGAAATATCTACCTTATACCGGTATATGCTCAAATATACATCTATAAAGTCTATAAAGGGGTATTTTAGGGGGTTTGTCTGGTATTTTGTTCCTAAACTCAGCTGTTCACTTTGCTACAATCTGTTTTGTCAGTTCTGGTCAAAGAGCCTTAAAGCTTAACCCTTTTATTCCCACCGGCAACAATTGTTGCCAGACTTTTTTTCCTACTTCTGGAAGCTCTAAATGTGTTGTTTTGGGTTTGGAGAACTAATTCAAGTTTTAAAATTAAATATTAGATTGTCTGCTCGAGGCTATATCAATTTCATGTAGCTAGTATGAATGGTCATATGACCACACCCCTTTACGTCCTGCCTGCACTGCTGGAGAGGAATGTCTGCCTCACACTTTTAAAAGAGGACGTGAGTAAAACACCTTAATTAACAGATATAACCAAAATATTTTATACATACATTCTTTAAAGGGTCTTCTGTTGATATATACTTATATATACACATATAATTTTATGCCTGCATGCAACTTTTGATCGTAAAAAGAGCAAATGTAAGCACGGCAACATTTGTTGCCGCTAGCATAACACATTCTATTCTAGGTGTCAAAGATTTGGCTGTTTATTCTATTTATCTTGTGTTTTTTTTCCCACACTATAAGATGCACTACCCTTACACATGTGCACTGTTTTTGAGGTATAGTGAATATTTACCTGCACTGATGTGTGTTTTGCTGAAAAATACTGTACTGGTCATGGTGTTAGACAGTAATATTTATGGTAAATCGTTAAAATATTACATAAATTATCTAAGCTATGTGGAATTATTTTATTTTCTAAACTGATGTTAGTATGTTTTTAATTTCTAAAAGTCTTGACATTATGGTTTGTTTTACGAAACTATGAAATACAGTCATTTATTGTCAATGTTTGTTCCATGCAGTATGCATGGCCATGGTATCCTTATGAATCTAAAGATAGTTCTGAACACACCTCTAAACATGCCTTGTTATAAAATATGATGAATGTTATTGTTATTGTTATGTTTTATGTGTGTAAATAGGTCAAATTAAAGAATGTGTACATTTTGACTATGAGGTTTCCCCGGCAACAATTGTTGCCAAGTAATAAACCTACATTTTCACACACATAACTACCATAAAATAAAAATATTTATAAATATTATGTGTTAGGGTGGTCTAAGGATTGAAATGCATGCATTTATTTTGCAGGGAAAAATTTGGGATTACATACTCAGATGCTTTACCTGCCTATTTTTGCAACAAATCACCAAATCGTTCATCCAATTTTCAGATTTTTTTATTCCAGATGTAAGTTGATTGTTTTTTTACATTAAACTTCATTATGAGGGTTTTGTGTTGAGCTTCAGCCCATCAACACCCTCTAATTAAAACAATGAACCTGGCCACAATATGTAGCCGATATGATATGCCCTGCTATGCTTGCAGAATAACTTTAGAGCAAAGTTAGGAAAGCTGACCTAAAGCCAACATCTTCTCAAAAGGAGTTCTGCCTCATACAGAGTTGGAACCAGTGCTTTTCCTCGTATTATAACTTTTTTTTCTTGGAGTACTAGACGAAAGCTCATACCACACTTTTAAGAGAGTTAAAGCTTTCAAGAAGCTTTAACAATAAACGACATGGAACAAATCTGAGAAATGCATCTATGCAAAAACCTCTTTAGTGCTGCAGTAAAAATATATGATACTTAACTGTTGTGCTAGTATTAGAACTGTAACATGATTATAAATCATCTCTGTGATGATGCTCACAATTTGTCATCAGCAGCCTTCAATCACATACGCCAGTAGAGTGAGACTGTGGACAGAAATATGTGAAATTATAGCTACAATTTTACTGTTGTGTAGCTTTGTTCTGTCTAAGAAAATACAGCAGTCCAGTTTAGACAAAGATGTGGTGGTGTTCAAAATAATAATTATTAATAAAGATGACACCCCAACTCAGCTAACAGGGGCCAGAATATTTTTGAGCCTCCCTTTTAGTAAAAATTAAGCAAATTTGACAAAATGTGGTCCCTTTTACATATTTATTTAGCAAAATTATCCTATCCATAACAGTCAAGTAAGCCTTCCTCTACTGTTGTTAGCAATGTGGCTGGTTGGCCAATCCATCCTGATGTGCAGACACAACAAATCATAACATGTTTTTGTAAGAATTGAAGGCCCGTTCATTTAAAAGGTTGTTTCCTGAGCTCTTTCGCAACTTCATTTTTTTTGCAAAGTAAGTAACACTTAACACTTCCCATCTCCACTCAAAGCTCAGAGAGGGAAGAGCTCATGCTAACAGTGAGAAGAAGCATGTGCAGCTAAATTAGAGGAAGCCAATATCACAGTATTGCAGCAGACTTGATCACAGTCGTCAGTGAGTGGCAGCAAGATCAAGAAAGGCTTTTGCTACAACAAGGATGTGCACTTGAGTAAACGAGGTCATAATGAAGGCACCTTGTTGCTTCATGTGCATTGATGAGTTGTGGTAAAACACATGAATAAATTGTAATAGAAATCAGCCAAACTGCACTTTGACCAAATTTGAGTTCAGATGTTTCAGCACAGACTGTTTAAAATATTCTAAATATGGCATTCGATTTTAAAAATGGCACTTCAAGCTGACAGTGACTATATTATTTGCTTCTACTGGGTGGCATCTAGACATGAGAAGGACTCCATGAAGCTAAAACCTTTACATGTCTTTAAACCATCATGATGTCTGGGCCATCTTCAAATTTAGAACATTTTCACAAGCTTTCTTCTTTCTGACAAACCAACCCCTCCACCTGTTGTGCACACAATTCATCTTCACCAACAAACCTATAATGATATGTTGAATTTGTTATTTCTCCTTTTGCAATAGTGCATTAAATACATTACACTTTCATATTGGAAACTCACAGATTTAACTTTCACACCAAAATAAAAAGAATTAAACTAAATTTTTTGGATCAATAAGACTTGTAATAATAATGTATGGTAATAATGTTTAAAATGTATTAAAACATCCACATGTTTCCTTCATGATTGTTTTCCTTTCTTTTTTTAAGACATAACATGCTCTACCAAGTGGTTGATGCCAATATTCCAGATCATTGTTGTTCTGTTGCTAAAGCAGTTTTTTGAATGTCTCTCTTTGCCAACACAAACGCTATAGAATTAGGAAATCTTTAGACTACACATCCCACAATGCAGCACATGTGGAGGAAACTAAAACATGCCTTAAAATATTCCAAAACAATAAATCATAATCTAAAAAAAAACCTTTTTTTCAGCACGTTAAGCGTGATGCTCGTTGAAATAAACAAGTCACTGCGCCTCAGACCGACGCTCTCCACCGGTCTCCCCTCCGCCTACCTGTGTAAGGTGCCTCCGGTACGTAGTGAAGCGGCCCCACCTGTCGCTGCTGGAAAGCTGCCTTCACTTCACGACAGCTGTGGGCGTCCCCGTCGATCACATTCACCGCAAAAGTGACCAACGTCAAAATCCAGACGGAGTCCAAAGAGTTTACGCGTGAGCATATTCCTCGGGACATTGCCGCATCTCACACCGGGTCTCCCTGTGAAACCAACTGTAGCCCGACTGTAAACTGTGTGGCGATGCTGGAAATAGAAACGCGTAAGTAGAAGCGACGGTTAGTTTGCACATCTGACAAGGCTTTCCGAATGGTTTTCACATTATTGGTTGGGATGGGACTAGGTTCGGGGGGGTCTTCTGGAGGAGGAGTGGTGTACGGGACCGAACCGAGCCTGTCCCGCGCGCTCAACACTTTGCAGTGGTCGACTGCCAGTGTGCGTTTTTCCAAAGTCCTGCGCACATTCCCCTCCTTCTCTGTTTACTGCCTGAGCCAGGCGTCCGGACTCAAGTCACTTACCCCTGAAACATTACTAATAAACTACTGACAGCAACCAGATTGCTGCTTCTTACTTTGAGCAATGACATGTTTAAATATTCCCTTTTTCATTATTTTCTTATACAATCAGATTTGTTTTATTATATTATTGTATTTTACAACTTTAATAATAATAATTTTGTAAAATTGTTGGAATCTGCTGCTGTATGCAACAAATTAAGTCTATCATCTATCTATCTATATCTATCTATCTATCTATCTATCTATCTATCTATCTATCTATCGAATTTAAAAGTCATTGCAAAGCAACCTTCTTTTCTTAATTAATTAACTGCAATGTAATTATTTCCTTTTCAGCATTTAGTGATTTAAGTTGCAGTTGACTGGCCACCGCAGAGAACTGGCTCAATATTTAGAAAAAAAAAGTTATTTATGTGATTCACACTGCTGCCCTCTAGTGGAGAAAAGCTTTCTTTTGACAGTGGCAACCTCCAACAGTATTTTTGCAATGCTGCATTAAAATGCAACTAGAATCATTTTATGTCATCTCGAGACTTGTGCACTGCATGAACACAACAAATAGCTAACTACTGTAAAGTATAAGCAGCAGCAGATGTTGCTAATTAACCTTAACGAGCATCCGGTACAACCCATACATGGCAGGGGCGTCCAAACATTTCAAGATGTGGCTCAGAATCACTGAGCTGCAAACAAGACACAAAAAATGTGATCTTTTTTAAAATAAAAAAGTTAAAAATGTTTGTGACTGTTTTTGTTTGTACTGATTAACATGTATTATTTATGCAACATTTTACTGATGAGAAGAAATGTTTATTTTTTTCTAGAAAATTAAGTCTGTGTATATAGATATGTATATATGCATGTCTATAAGACATTATAAAGGTCTCATATGTTAGATATAATAATAAAGAAGAAATGCACCAAAGTCCCTGTATTTGGTTTGACTGTTTTCTAATTTCTTGGTCTTGAGAATAAATAGAGTTCATTATTTAGTCAAGTTTCATGAATGTTGCTCAAAAGTCTGCTTTTTAGCAAAAGTTGAGTGCTTTTTTTTTTTTTTGTCCTGTTTATCCTAAAATTAAAGCAAAAAAAAAAACCTGCCTAATCAAAGACTAATACTTTGGGTTGGCCTTAACCTTTTACATTTTAAAATATTTTAATTCATCTGTATTTTTTGTTTTTAGTCAAATTCTGAAAATAAACATTTGTTTAAATCACCCACAGTCTACTGGAGGACAAAATTATACCATTCTTGAAACGTAAGCGCCCCACCAAGTCACTCTGAGGGACGCACTTTAGCCTTTGGACTGGTGTTAGCAAGTATTAGGGTCAGTTTGACTCATTCCAAATTTTTACTAGTAGAACATTGGTTCAAGTTTACATTTATTTCACCTGAAACATGTAGAAACAAAAAAGAACAATTTAGCAAACATTTAATACCCCACAACTCTACATAACTCATAGAATCATTGGGTCAATTTGGTCCATTTTAATGTATAAAACATGCATAGAATGAGATTTAAGACATAAGATAAGGCATATGACACCATCTTGAGTATAACTTCAGGCAAAAAAAAATTACACTTTATATCAATTGATTATAAATAAAGATCTTATTTCTGAACTCTCTTTAAACTCTAAACTAATTCCAATTGGGGGATACCAGAGGGTCCCCAAAATGAAGGCAATACAAACCTGGAAGTATGATAAGAGTAGCTTAAGTCAGAAGTATTTTTTGTACTAAATATCTAATTTAGATTTAAAACAAACAATTTGGACAATTTAAACATACATTGTTGGTGTGATATTCACCATACATGGTTAAGGGTGATAAGAAGACCCATTTTAAAGCAATTTTTTAAGCAAGTGATCAAATATGATCACTTTCCCTATTCTTGCCCTATTAGGGGTTAAGGCAACTGTGCTAATAAAGTACCAGTAATAATGTTTAAAGGTAACATTTTGGTGCTATATGTTTATATCACTGGTTTCTGCAGGCTTGTCAACATCCTGTGCCTGCTAAATATTTCTACCCGTCTCAGAATGCTCTAAATTCAGTTAAACACTAGAGATGTTTTGGGATGTACATCAGCAGGCAGAAAGTGGCTATTAGAAGGCATTTCATCTTATGTGATGTGATTCAAAATGTACCACATTATGCACAACATATATGACATCATCAACCCCAACTAAATGCAGATAGGATTCACAGATCCATGATGTTGAAGCAAATTTCTGCTCATGGAATTTAATTTGTCAAAAGAGGCAGCAGTTGACTGGTCCTTAGAGTCAATGAGCTGTTGATTTAGTTAAGACAAAATGCAAATTACTGTCTGCCTTTACCGTATAGGCCTTTGTCTTCATGTTTTGATTTTTGAGTTTGATTTGTCTTTCTGCCTACTGCAGGGTTTCATCTTATTGCTACTGATCCTGACTTGCATTTTGCAACATTTCACCATTTTTTAATGTAAATGCACAAGTGTCTTTCATATGAAGTGATTTGTGTCTTTTAAATTGTCCAACCGAAATTATTTTTGTTGTTTTTGTTTGTTTATTTGGTTGTTGTGGGGGTTTTCTCTCTCATTTTTTATTGCTGTTTTTAAGACTTGTACAGCAGGTGGCGCCAATCACCCTTCTTTTTCCCCCTCACATATCCTTATTTGTGCTTTATCTGTTTGAATTAAAAGCACAAAGCAAACTAAAATGAGTTTACAAAGAAGTATTTTTTAATGTCCAACGCTGTATAAAACTCATTTTTAAAACCTATAGCTGGTGTTGATCTTAATTCAAAGAAAAACCTAGAATATTTGAGTTGAATTGTCTTTAATATCACAACTGTGTTCTGCAGTGAATCATCAATCACCCAGGGCATTTTTATGTACATCCTCAGCTATTTAGAACAGAAGAACAATATGTTCCAGTGTGTACCAATCTACAAAATCCTGTTCTGCCCTCCGTTTAAAGCTAAAATACAAGAAAAAAATGTATTGTAAAACCTGTCATCCTTTATTTATTATTTTAATTAATCCACTCATATAAACAGAGTTGTGGAGCGATCTGAGGTAGATCTTTCCTGTGTGATTATCCCACTTTGCCTGGGTCCAATAGTTTGTTCACAATTTGGGGGTGCTTAGCCCATCAGTTCTGGCTCTCTAAACTGTGGATTTAAGAGCTTACAAGGGGTTAAGCCCATCAACCGCCTGTTAGAGCGATTACTGTCTTCAGTCTCCCATTTTCACCTCTCTGTCTTGGTGGAACAGCAGGAAGTGTGAAGGGTGGACATTAGAGACATGTCTCAGCCTGACATCCCTGGAGTGAGGAAGGGGGTGATAAGTGAATATTTAGAAGCTTGCAGCTGTATTCTAAGAAAAACTTGGACTCATATTTTTTAGATGCTTAAAAGATGTTCCTAAATATTCAAGCATGTTTCAAATAGGCACTCCTAAATATATTATTCTGTGTGCTGAGCTGGAACTTGGTTAGTGCATTTGCAGCTTGAGCAATGCATACATGATACATAGAGTGGTCAGATGTCTGCACACTGCTGGTCAGAGCAAGAACCTTATGCTCCATTTCTCCCACCAAGGTCTGAAAAATGGAAGTAAGCCATGCTGCATATTTAATGGGAGTCTGACATCTGTCTCACTATCTGTTCCACCAGCACCTTCCTCATCCTCACCTGCACAAGACATCCAGAGTGGACAGCATACTAGTGAGCTTCCCAAAATTTGCATTCTGCCATAAGCCCTTTGGAGAGGCAGATACCATTTTAGCAGCACCATGGGTTTCGGTCCCTGATAGGAAAATTAGCACAAAGAAAACACTCGACAGTAAAATCGTTGCTGTATTTATGAAACTTTTCCATTGATGTAATTTAATTGATCGCTATAATGTTTTTATAGACTCTTCATTAGCCTGTTTGAGCAAAACTGGATCAATACAACATCATTACATGCATGATTGAACTGAGTACCATGTATTTGCTCAAGGGAACATTCGTCTGTATTATCAATAATGTCATAACTGGCAAGCTTAACTTGAAAGGCTTTAAAATCTCAAATTTAATTTGTTTTCTTTATTATTATTACATGAGAGCATCAGTTAGCATCGTGACCATCTTTAAACATGATCTAATCTTTACATTTTTATACTTGCACTGCCTTTTTTTTGAGTATCTTCCCTGCAATTGGCTTTGGCATCTAATTTTTCCTTGAGCTATATTCAGACAAAGTTTTTTTATGCTGTTTTTACTGTATGCAAATATGTTTCTGCAAGGGTGCATGAACTTCAAAAGTTCTAGGCGTAGTATTCTGTTTCACCCCTCCTTCTGTCCCAGAGAGAGTGTCCTTCACCGTTCACAAAACAAACTATGAGAGTGAACATAGGTGGAAACATTTATTTAACCCATTCACCCCTGAGGTTTCCTCTCACTGTCTGTGATCATTGAACTCCTATGGGATGTAAAAGCTCCCACTGAGATTGCACACGGGGGGTCAGAAGGCTCTTTGTATTCATGCACATGTTTATGTGAGCATGTGCTGATCCAATATGAATGAATTGACTTGCTTTGTGCATGACTGGGCGACCACATCCCTCACAATAAGCAGAGAAAAGGGTTGAATACCTTTTGACAGAACATTTGATCTCAATGAGATCACTGCAACTGCTCAATTATAATGTTTGATGTATACTATGAAATATATAATGCATTCAGCCTTTTATTTATTTACCTATCACCATCATTTACCCTCCAAAAAGATGCCTCTTGGTAAAAAAGAAACACAATTTAGCATCCTGGCTCCTGTTCACCACATTGCTGTTGCTCTTTTTACCACATTTGCCAGTTGAGTGTTTTTTGGGGTTTTTTTACAATAATTATTTATTTTCTATGCTAAACTTGTTTTTTTAATTAACTTCCCAATCTCCAACCTCAGATTTTGTAAAAGTGTAAAACTCAACCAGGAGTCAAGGGGGGGTGGAAAGCAAAGGGGGGTGAAAAGGGCAGGAGTCAGGAGAAATGGAGGGAAGGGTTGATAAAAACAACAGATCTCTGCTTCCCAATCCTTTTGTGTTGATGGTGTTAATCCATTCAAGCAAACCCTCTCCCTCCGCCCACCCACACCATGCACTCGCCCTCCCTCACCCCCCTGCCTCTGCACCATGTACCAGTCCCTCCCAACACATAAACAACTGACAGCCCTGCTGAAACCAATACTCATCCCCCAGACAGCCGAGCAGTGCCACACCATGGGCAAAGTATGATCAAAACACAGCTCGGTTTCAACTCTGTCCTTTCTTTAATCCTGTATTTTTTGTGGCCTCGGGGAACAAGTTGACTTTGAATTTGGGTTTTTCCTATGTTTATGCAAATCCATTTTAATCTTGCATTAGCATTTCAGTTTGTGTGTAAGACGAACTGCAATTGCTGCTCCCTTACTCTGTACAGTTTGCTCAAGTGCATTTGTTTTGGCCACAGTTCATGGAATGAAGGCACTTGAGAGCAACACGGTGTATTTTCTGCAAGTGTTTTTGTGTCATAGTCTTGTTTACGAGCTGTAAGAGATGGGCGAGGGAGGAGGGAGGCATCAGGGAGGAGAATCACAGCGGTTGCCAGGGGAAGAGGAGGTTGTGTCTAATGAGGTCACACCCTGGCAACCTGGTGACTCCTCCCACTCCCTCCCCTCTACTCTTCTCCCCCATTTTTCCTCTTGGCCCCTGTGCCCACCCACTCACCTCCCTGCCTTCACCCACCACCCCAACCCCCCCACCCACTCTGCCGTTGGAGAGAACTCTCCGTGGTGCTGAAAGCAGAACAACACATTCGGGCTCTACTCGCAATCCGCTGCAAAGGGAAGGCAGAGGAGGCACACACGACGAAAGCTGCAGAAAAAGGCTATGAATATTAGATTAGAATAACACAGCAAGAAAAAAACACCAGTGCAGGAGAGTGAAGCAGAGGACAGGTTGACGTTTCAGAGGAAGGTGGCTACACCAGGCAGTGGGCGTGTTCATGTGTTTTGATCTATAGTTGGGAAGCCCGGTGTTATCTGCTTAAGCACAGACGGACTGTGCTGATCTTAGTAGCTGAGCAGGACAGAGGGATCCGACGGGGAATGCTATATTCTTGATCCACACCTGTCTCAACCCAGAGGGCAGATTGGAAGAGTACCTACCTTTTTTCATGTTATTTCTCTGACACCTACACAGATTGAAGCAGGAAAAGAGTCATTCTGGGAATAGAGCTGCTGAAGGACTTTGAGTGCTTCGTCTACAGCTGCAGGAGGATTTTTTTCTGGGTGTGTGAGTGTACATCTGTGAAATGCATGCGGTTGCATCCTCGTTGTACACTCGGTTCTGTTTTCATCTGTAGCATGTGCAGATGTGTGGAGAAGTGAATCTCACATCCAGCTTGGAGTCTGGCTACATCTGGATTGGAGGTGCTCCATTTCTGGCCCAGGAGGGGGGGTATTGGGCTGGGCACCCAATGGCCCAGCTCCCTTCTGGCACCATCCTCATCCTGGGTCACAGGGACTTTTTCTAGCAGGTCAATCTATTGGACCATACAATGGATGAAAGTCAATGCAGATTGAAGAGGAATTTTGCACAGGTTCCCCAACTTAGGTCAGAATTCATGACTGTACAGTGGACTCAGGGAGAGACAAAACACACCTTGGTCCACAAACCAGTCAAGACACAACTCTATTGTAAGTATGCATCTATTTATACTTAGAATTTACTTGCAAAAAATTGTGTCAATAATTTTCCTATCTATGCCATTCACATCATTATGCACGCTTTGCAGAAGATTACAGAATGTTTTCTGCAAGGCTTTTCAGTTTAGTAATTGTTTTAAATAAAGGTTAGCTTGGGTTAATGTGGGTCCATTGCAACACACCAAAGTTTGTGTGTGAGTATGTGTGCATGCACGAACATCCAAGCATGTGGCCACCAGACTACTGGCCTTAAAATCTTTTTGACATTGTGTCTTCAGAATATCCATGCTAGTCCCCTCCTGTGACATGGTTGCCTAGAAACAGAAATGGTGTGCCACCATCATTTAGTTTTAAAGCAAAGTGCACCTCAATCCCAACTGTTGCAGCTGATGTCATCTGGGGCAAAAGAAGGGGGGAGCAGGGCTGAGATCGAAATAAAAATAAGAGGAAAAAACAAAAGGGGGGAGGGGAAACTGCGATAAAAAAACATGGATGCTGAACTTACAGATTTTTTAGAGATGAGTAAGTAATGATTGCATTTTACATTATGGAGTAATGAATCCATTGTGAAAGGCTTGGCCAGTAAAAACAGTGTGATAAACAAGCTGATTCCAGTTCAGAGTGCTGCTGCAGGCTTACAGGGATTAGGCAGGCGGGCTTAATTCAGCTCGAGCACTGTTTGAACTGTGCTTTCTCATCTCTGCACCTCTTACTGGTGCACCTCATTTCTTTCTTGGAAACCAAGCTATTTTTCCCCTTTGCACAGATTTTAGACATGCATGTGTGCTAGTGATAAGCCCTGACAATCAGGAGATAATAATCTGCACACCACTTGACACCTGGCTCCCATGCCCTAGTTTAAACTCAGCATTGAGATGATAATTGTTTTTGACTTCTGTCAGTCTTCTCCCCTTGCCTGTAAAAATCTGTTCTCGACAGCGTCGAGAATCGTCAGGCAGCGTGGAACCTACAGATAAACCCACTGACCTACCCCACATGGTCGGCTTATTCGTAGACAGACACGATATAGAGGGATGCTGAGGATGGCCAGACAATGGCCCGCCTCTCAGTTGGCCTTGCAATCTCCATCTGGCTGCCCTCCAAGACCCCCTTGCTGCCCTTGCCTCCCTACGCACACAAACATACATACAGTTATCACAAACCCCTTCCCCCTCCCTACGCTCACTCACACTCAGTGCTTCTCTCACACGTAAACAAGCATGAGTCTTAGGCTGATCTGAAAACATTGACCTACATAAAACCATGCTCTGTCTTCTCCTCATCAGCTACTAGCCTGTCCGAATTCACGTCAGGCTGTTGCACATCATATACACCATGTTGCATGCAGTTGCAAGGGTTTTCAAGCAAATGCACATCCATGAACACTAAATCGTGTGGTAGATGATGCAAACAACGCTACTTTAAAGTGTTTCTTTTATTTAAACACAAATTTACTCTCAGTAGCATCAATCTTCTCTCTTATCAAACAAATGCAGTCTAAATGAGTCTTTTCAACACAATCAAAGGGCCATGGAGGAAGATATTTGTGGATCTAGAACACAAAATCTGCAATATTTGTAGCTGCAAACCTATGCCTCATAGTCTTATGAGATTGGTTCATTTTGTCTGTGTTGATCTGATTTGTCCCACGAGTGCTATATTTTCACATCTGAGCCCAACACATATTACAACCGCAGGAGATGAAAGCCGTCTTTTCAATTCTATTCTCACTCTCACTTGGTTACAGCCAGCTATGTCAGCCAGCAAAATGTGCAAATACAACTGAGAAAATGAGCACTCGCCTCTGATCCACACTCAAACAGGAAGTTATGATATGGTGCTAAGTCCCTTGGCTGTTTGCATATGAATGTCTGCGTGTGAGCTTGTGTGTGTGTGTGTGTGTGTGTGTGTGTGTGTGTGTGTGTGTGTGTGTGTGTGTGTGTGTGTGTGTGTGTGTGTGTG
>SSNR01000216.1:805523-844748 GCA_006937965.1 Callopanchax toddi
GGTGTGTGTGTGTGTGTGTGTGTGTGTGTGTGTGTGTGTGTGTGTGTGTGTGTGTGTGTGTGTGTGTGTGTGTGTGTTTTTGTGTGTTGTATGATCAAAAACACACTGCAACCCTCAAGAGGCTTGCATCATGTCAGTTTCTTCCTGAGACTGGCATGATGCAAGTCTCACCATCAACATAAACCTTCTATAGGCTAGGAACGGCATATGAACAGTTATAACATAAACAACCTCAAATTCATGTTTCTTTAAATTCTTTGGTCATACTCTTTTTCATGTTAAAAGCTAACACTAAAAATAAAGACTGAAATAACAGTAACAGAAAATGGATGCTTGTTTTGAAAGAGATCCTCAACCATCTGAATGTTGAATTTTCTTTTTGCTGACGTAAAATACACGTGATTAAAACTTCTTGTATCTCTTCATTAGAATGCAGTGGAAAGACTTGAAGAATGATGAGCTCCAAAGAGGAAGAAACTCTCAGTTTTTTCCAATATGTTGAGGAGAATGGGCTGAGAGCCTATAATGGCCTGATCGCTCAAAACCTGGACCACGCCAGGAATGAGAGGAATAGGGCATTCCTGCAGGAAAAAAACGACAAAAAAAGAAAACAGGAGGAAGCCATACGGAGGTATGAAACCATAAATGATCACTATAAACTACTAATTTATTTGCACAAATGTTCTAGAATAGAGCTATTTTGCACACTAGTTGAACTCTTTATAAGGATGTGACTGGATTCACTTCAGGTTGGAGGAAATGGGACACGTGACCAAAGGGTGTCCCTGTGGGGGCAGCAGGCTACTATATTTTGGAGTTTACAAGCGTGAGCTGCTGCACACCATGGCCCACAGAAGATAATTAATCTCTCGTTTAGACTTATATAGGACTCGTCCTTGCGATGAGGTCATTGCTCTATTTTTTAATTCAAGAACTTTAAGGTTTTAAACGTAGGGACAGAGCAGTGACAGCATGTGTGTTAGATCAATGGGTTTGTTCTGCTGTTATGATTTAGAGAAAAAAACTAACGTGTAAGGTGTTTTTTACTTTACATATTTATGTTTTTTTATTGAGGTGATGCTGCACCTTGATCCAAAAGGCTTCAAATGAAGGCAACTGGACGTTTTTGGTTCCTTGAAGACATTTTACTTCTCTTCCGAGGAGCTTTGCCGATTCTTGAATTTGAGAACTGACAAAGCTCCTCGGATGAGAAGCAAAACGTGTTCAAGGAACCAAAGAAGTCCAGGTGCCTTCATTTGATCCCTTTTGGATTGCCATGACCTGGATGACTATAAACCTTTACCAGCATATTGTTTCATTGTTTTCAATGTGTGGCATGACTAGCTTGAAGCGAGCTTGTGTTTTGGAGTAATAAAAGTAGCATGCATTATTGATCATGACACCATCTGTGGTAATATTTCTTAGAGTCGTGCATCTGTTCTTTGTTCTGTATTTACGTCTTAGTAATGATAACATCTTTAAATGCAAAATGTCCAAAGTACATTTTTAATACTAGAAATAATCATTTTAGATACTGTCAATTCACCAGATGGTGTTTGATTTTCTCAACTGGAGACATTAAGAATCCATAAACAGAAAAAAACAATAATAATTTCTTCTCCACAGCTTATCTAATAAATCAACCTTGTGTCAATTTTCAGCAGAAAGGTCAATGTAATATGTTGTTCTGTGTTTGTTTTTTAATAATTTGTTTTCTCTCAAGCTGTTAAACACAATATAAAGTGTTTAGGCAGCTGTTGGTAGTTGCATCTCTTCATCCAATATTACATTAATACATCTTTGGGGGGGCTGAGTGTTTATATGTGAGCAGATGTTCTTCTTAACTGATTTGCTCTGAGACAATTTCATCCCTGTCACATTCCTGTCAAAGGGTCAAGCAATTCAGAAGAGCTGTTCCGATCCTGCTGTGTATTTGCTGTCCTTTAAATGACTGAACAATGAGCTCATTGTATTATTTAGTTTACCAAAGTTGATGCAGAGTTCGCATTAAATTTCAACGTATTTAAGAGACCGATAAGTTCCAAAAATCATGCGGCTCATTTATAATCCACATTTTTCATTCTTTTTTTTCCTTTTTTTTTTTGGTATTCTGCTGCAGTAACCTGATGAATGGAGGGATGATGATGGTGCCAGAGGGAAGTGACATATTTGGCTTTGTGACCCATCTAGTGTATTTTAGCTTTGCCAAAGACGGAAAAAAAATAAGAGATTAATGTGTTTTTACTTGAGGAAGAGCCAAGAAATTTGATAGATTTTTTATGAGACTTCAGAAGTGGGTCAATGAGATGACCCATTTCTACCGTAACTGAATGAGAGTGTGAAAATTCAGTGTGCATGCTTGTCTCCGTGAGCAATCATAGCACATACACAGATGCTTGTGTGCACGTGCACGCATGGGCTTGAACACGATTAAAGCTTAAATGAGTTTGCGAGTGAGAGCAGGGAAAGAGCAAATGGCCCGCGTGATTGCGTTAGGACGAAAGATCTCGTTACAGCAAGTGTGTTTAAGAGTGTGAGGGGTGAGGGGAAAGGAAGGAAAAACTTGTTAGAAGGAGTTGTTAGTTCGGTTACAGGAGATGTGTTCTGCCTGGTGACAGCTGGAACAGTCATAGGCCAATCCAATCAGCCTGCTGGGTTTGAGTGAGGCAGGCCTTCCTGCTTTACAGCTTCCTCACTCAGTGTTTCTTTTATCTTGCACTTCAGCTGCAGAAAAAAGTTGCTCACGCAGTCACAGATAAGAGTATTTACTATCATTACTATAACCACCACCACCCCCCCACACACACATAACTAAACATCCACACACAACCACTGATCCTTTGATTTTCTTGTATTTACATACGCATGCAAATTCTAAACGTCTCTTTCTCCCTCTAATTACCTTTTGTGCAAACAGTAGCAGAAAAAAAGAACTCTTTGTTCTTTTTATTCTCAGTGTCGCCTTCATTTTTTATGCCTATTTTTATATATTTTGGTTTATTTTTTTGGTCACATGGTGTCACAGAGAGAGCCAGAGCTGCCTGACAACAAGTCAACTTCCACTGGTCCAAGTCCACCTGTGGTCTGTCCTCTAGCCAATCACTGGGCAAATATCCTATAAATAACTCAGTCACCAGTACTCCAGTCACACCCAGTCACCTACATACACACAAAACCCACATTTACAGGAGTCACAACAAATGCAAACCCAAAACGGAAGAGATTGTGTTCTGCTGACACCTGTGGCTCCATCGAGTGACATTTTTTTGCTCTTTTCCAGACACATTATTTGAAATTAATCATCAGAAACATCTCAAGCTTTTGGTTTGTAGTTGTTTTTATTATTTATTTTGATTTCTGTTTTTTTTTTTTTGTGCTTTTCTACTTGAGACGCTATTACTCTAGCTCTACAGGTTGCTGCTTCAATTGTCAGGTTTAAACAAAACACAATGTGGTTGTTTTGCACAAGTGTGCACGTGCTAGAATGTGCACATGCACTTTATTATTGTTGTGCAGTGGCAGCTGGTTTTGTGTCTGGTTTCTATGGGTGCCCTGTTGCTAGGCAAAGTTAAGCCCCTGGCCAATGAACCTACCAAGCACCTTCTGTTCAGCAGCTGGCCAGGAGGGAGTCAGCAAAGTCAAAGACTGAACAATCACACACACACAGACACACACACACACACACAAGCTCCCACTGTAAAGTCATATGCAAATGGAATCTGCTTCATGTCATTTGTTTAAACATTTAAATCTCTCATCAGTCTGAATTATGTTCGACTGATGTGAAAACAAAAAAATACACAGCAGATATTAAAGAATGCATTCGTTGCAGAAATACCACATATTGTAGAAGCTATGTTCCCAAAATGCTTTCAGATCATGAGATAATTTTCCTACACTTACACATGATTATGCACATACATAATGTTTCCTATAATCTATTAACACACTACTTTTAACCCTCATTAATACTCCATTCAGGCCCATTCATTAGGGATTGATTGTTTGAAAGCAGGTGGGGGTGGGGGTGTGAGGGAGTTTCCAGCATGTGTGACGGGCTTTCATCAAATCCAGTGTTAAACTCAAATCAATACCTTGCCCTGAATGTTGTCAGTGACATTAAATGACATCCACAAGCACAGCTTTGACTTCCAGTATATTGAACTTTTTCTTATTTTATTTTATTTTTTGCATCAAATTTGTTGTTTATTATTTAATTCTTATATTTATATTTGTCCGTCTCTTCTCTTTTGCTGCTACAGAACAGGTGAAGACATAACAACAGAAGGCAAGCACTTGCGAATGGGCTCAATAACAATGCCCGACCCCCAGGAACACATGCCCCTGCCCCACCTGCATGGCATCGCCTGTGGGCAGGGCTTTTCTGTGCGCTCCCAGTCCCTCCACTCGGTCGGCGGTGGGAACAGTGGGGGAGGAGGAGGAGGTGATGAAGAAGTGGGAAGTCCAACCTCTAGGAAGCAGCCTCCACCTAAACCTAGGAGGGACCCGGCGACCAAGCTGAGCATGTCGTCTGAGGCGGTGGACCACAGTCCTGTGTCCACCTGCCGTGGGGAGAGATGTGACGGTGAGTGTTGGTGGCACTTTATACCAAACAGCTGCAGCTATATTTAGCTGCTCTCTGCTCTGCCCTCCTCAGAATGTTTCTCCCACAATGACTTGACATCTATCCAGACTACCTCACTCTAATTAGCATATTTGCAAAATAAGATTAAAAAATAGCTGCAGCTGCATGCTTTATGATTACAAGACACTTTGTATGAGCAGATTGAGCAAATATGATAATGTAAAGAAAAATATCTAACCTAAATTAATGAGTTCATATTGCTTTAAATAGTCCAACACAATTTGTGCCGTTATACATTTTGGTCTGGACATGTTTTGCCCATTTGATGATGAGTGATAGACATGTTCACTGGACTGCATTATCTAAATGGATCTACTAGGAGACATTTTTTAAAGAACAGATTATAAATTCTGAAAAATATTAGCAGCTTTTCCATTGTGCTGTCTTTTTTTAGATTTTGTATTTTTTACATAAGAAACCCCTTTACCCTTTTATTCTATAAATAATATTATAAATAAATAATAAGAGATAAGGCGGTGCAGGAAGTAAAAATAATCACACAGTCTATTTTGAGTGTTTTCTTTAAATGTATTTTTAACAAGTACCCTCTTCTATTTTTTGTTTAATAATTTAATGCAGTGTCAATATTACATATTAGGTCTTATTTGTTTCATTCTTTTAAGAACCTGGAGTATGACAGTTTTGTCAAAATAAAAACAAAAGTTCATAAACCTACTAAAATAAAAGCATCAAGTTTAAAAAAATCTGGTGTTTTAACAAGACAAATATAGAAGCATACATATAGATTAGTTTTAGTGGGGAAACAGCATATATTTGCTATATACTAGCTAACTGATTTGTAAATTGGTATTTGTTTTTCCTATAATGTCATATTTGAGCCAGGTATGCACGTGAGAGAGAAAAATAAAACCTGGAGGTTGGAGGAAGCTTTGAGTTCATTTCAGTTTACATGCGCTGCTTCCAATGTGATGTTTAGGGAGTCACCCAGCCTGGCTCAGATTGGTGGGGATCTGTGTGCACACAGATCTTCCTGGGCACCACAGCAACCATCCCACAGAAACAAGACCCCCTGCAGCCCAGCCAATCACAGCCCCACTGAGCAGCTCTGACCAATGGGGCTCCAAAAACGCTGAAGTCTGAGGCGTGACAGCCAATCACAGACAGTGTGTGGGGGTGTCCCTGACTGAGGGGAGGCTTGCGTGCTCTGTAGCTGGTGCCTTAGTGGAAAGGGGAGGAGCTTGTCAGAGTAGAATTCATTCAGGAGGAGCGATTGACCTAGATTTGATTTTTTTTTTCCCCTAGGAAGAGAGGGATGGGGAGGGTGTTGCGGGTAAACACAGCAGCTACAGGGGGAGGGGGTGGAGGAGGAAGCAATAGAAAGAAGAGAAGAGAGGGAAAAAACAGGGAGGATAAGATGTTTGAAGGGGTGGATTCATAACCAGAACTGATTTTTATCAGTGCATCTATCATGCTAGTGCTGTAATGTAATTTAGAGTGGTAGGGAAGAAGAAGAAATACACCACTGTGCAGATTATTGTATGCACATGTACAAAAACAGGCACAGACAAAAAAAAAATAGTAGGAGACCTCAAAAATATGTGTATTATTTTAGTCAAATTTTCCCTGTACTTGATATTTTGTTTAACATTTTTCTTTTATATCCTTTTTGGATATTCCATTCTATTATATTATATCAAAATATATAAATATATCACATCAGTGGACATCTATATTTAGTTAAAATAGCAGCCAATACATTTTGCCTCTGCAATACAAAATTAAAGGATCATATGTTTTTTGTGTTTTTTTTCTTTATTTTAACAAAAATCTGTTTTTTCTGCCAAACATTAAATGTGAGAAACTAATAAGACATAGACGTACAAACCTCCAACGTTGTGACATTAAGCACCATAAACTAAATTTGTGTCTGTCCTAATTTCTCTCCATGCATGTGTAGGCATGTGCTGTGTATATGCATACATGATGGTGGTGAGTCACAGTTACTGGAAGTATGCATGTCTGAGCCATCTGGTATCTGAATTATTAAAGAAGTAAAATCTGCAGTTTGGAAATTTGGTCCACTTTTTCACTATTCTTGTCTCTCATTTCCTCTCCAAAAATGGAGCTCTTCTATCCAAAACCTTCCTCGGTCTGACCTAGAAATCATACATGAGTAGACCAGATTTATAGAGCAGCAGTTAAAATCAGTAAACTCACAGTGTATTGTACAGTAGCATAAAAGTGAACACTGTACCAACGGCTCACTGCAGCACATCTAAAGAGATTCACGCTGCAATACCACGTCACCACTATCAAAAAGAGGCTCCACAGCATGTGTGACCCAGATATGATACTCACATACTGCTTTTCCGCTATATATGTGACCTAGAAACATGCATATGCCTCAACTATTTCCACATATCACATGCAAGGTGTTGCTCTCAGCAAAACGTTGACCTGCAATCGACCCATGGCAGTGAAAATAATATAAAAAAAATATATAGATATAGTACAAGAGAACATTGCTGTTTTCAGTTTATGTATATTTGTTCAAACCTTCTTTATTATTTGTTGGCAGCTCAAGGATGCAATGAGGACTGCAGGAGAATGCCACCCCCCAAACCCAAGAGAAACCCCAACACACAGCTGAGTGTTTCCTTCGATGAATCCTACATTAAGAGCCATGGAAGCAGTGGGGTTTGTCCATCTAAACTTCTACACCACTCTACGTCCCCCTGTGAACGCAACCCTTCACCTCCACAGACCGATGACAGTCCCACAGATGACTGTGAAGACGAACCTGTCTACATAGAAATGGGTGGGATTGATATTGGGATGCGAGAACCATTGAAGAGTGAGGATGAGGAGCCAGGAGAGTCTGTGTATGAGGAGATGAAGTATCCAGCTCTGGATGATATGGAGTACCGCACCGATCCCGTGGGATGTCGCTCGGCATGCCCCACCCCAGCACCCTATGACCCTGAGCCGCTCAGTCGCTGTTCCACACCTCGAAACATTCCCCTCTGTGACATTCCTGCACCTTTTCCTAATTTACTCACTCACCGGCCTCCGTTGTTGGTGTTTCCACCAGCACCAGCCCAGTGCTCACCCAACTCAGACGAGTCCCCTCTCACACCTTTAGATGTAACCAAATTACCGATGCTGGAGAATCAGCCTTATAACAAATCTCCCACCTCTTCAACTGAGCCACCTTCCTCCACTCACCTACGTAGGGAGCTCACTGCCACCCCAACACTCACAGTTTCTGGGCGCTCTTCAGCACCACCGCTCCCTTGTGCTCTTTACAAATCCTCATCATCCTCCTCCTATCAGCGTAGCCACTCTGCCTGCCCGTCACCAGTCAGTATGGGCCGCTGCCTCACCCCCTTGAGCCTCATGCGCACACCTCCATTTGATGCTCCAATGCCATTCCCTGGGGGGCTCCCACGGAGCGCCTCTGCTACTCCTCACGGCAAAGGCTCACCTCCTCAAGATGGTGCAGGACGACTCCATGGCTCTATGCAGAATGTGTCAACAGGTCGCTCACGGACACCCACCAGTCCGCTGGACGAACTAACAAACCTGTTCACCACAGGAAGGAACATGCTGAAGAAAAACTCTAGTGGCAGAAAATCTAAAGAGCCTGGAGAAAGTGAGTAATCTAAGATTTGTCTTGAAACAATTACCTTTTCATAACTTCCAGCAACTGAAGGTCTAACAACACTCTTACCATTTGGATGTGCTTAGATTCATATGATTATTTGTTAGATCAGAGATCTAAACTGCAACACAATAAATGCCATGTAAAGTCTAAGAATTATAAAATAAGATCATATTTTAGTGCTTCAGTTAAAAAAACCAAAATTCTCTCAGTGTTTAGAGCATATTGCAACTTAAATTTGGATTAAAACGTTCAACTTTGCCAAATTCAAAGACTGTGTATGGAATCAATCACAGTTCAACAATTGCTGCCATTTCTGCCAAATGCCATTGCTTTAATCTGGGACCACCAAGCCAAGTCTGATACAGATCGTATGATTTAATCTGAGGAGATTAGAGACGAAAGCGGACAGCAGGTCGCTCAAACCTACTCATGGCATTAAGCCATCAGGCAGGATTAGTTTTAAATATGTAAACATCATATTTAAATACAGATATTTATGCCACACTCAAGAGTCTGCCAAAATCTGTGCATCTGCAGAGAAAAACAAAATTGACTTGCAAATGCACATGTTGGTGAAATGTGTCCAAAATCAGTCAAAAACTTAAAATCACTTCATAATTGTAATCAACACAAATTTTCATCATTGTCAGTCAGATACTATTCTTGTTTATGATGTTTAAGGAGTAAAAGTAGCCATGTTGAGCTTGAATATTGCAAAAATAATTATTACCCATAAGTCTCCCTCAAAATGAAGCAAGAGGGTTTTTCATAAATTCACAAGCAATCATTAATTTTAAAGGAAGGTATATCATGTATTATTTGAAATGGGTCACTAATAATTTTTTAAGAAGCATCTAATAATTTTTGATGGGCTTTGACCTGTAAGTAAACTCTAGACCTGCCTCTGCAGTGTTGCACCTTTCTTCCCACCTGTGATCTACATGTTAGAAGTTTAACAATTCAGCAAAAATATTAATCTAAATGTTCAAAAACAGATATTCAAAATGCATTTTTTTCTAAACACAAATCATAAATGATAATAAACTGTTCAAAATCTACTCATCCATCCTCCCTCAGTGCTCTTAGCAACTGCAACATAGCAACAGTGGAAGGAGAAAAAAAATCCCTGTTTCTTATTTGCAGATTTCTTCCCCGTGGGTAATGCAGCCAATCACAGCTCAGGGCATGCTGGTCTACAGAGGAGCACTGAGTGGCTGACAGGGATGGCAGTGCCTCTGAACTCAAATCTGTTTTGTCCAATCAGCACATACGTTTCACATAATAAAGCCAATCAGGCAGCTGGTACAGCTGTGCAGATGGGGGAAGTGGAAACTGAGAATGGTTGATTTATTTTTATTTGAAATCCAACAAAATGTGCATCTGCAAATGCTTAAACTGCATAAACTAATACTTATTTGCATTTTGATTCTGGCAGTTTTATGCCTTTTCTTTCAAAATAAATGACTGCCTTTAAAATTATGAGATTGTTAACAAATAAACTCACAAAGTGCTGCATTTAAATGGCAGGAATTCCAAGGGACGTTTAGCTAATTATCCTTTTTATGGTGCCTTGTTATTCAGATTCACCTGGGTTGTAAACTGTTAGTTTTTTGGTAACACGTCATTTAAATGTATTAATATTTAAACATAACATGCGTGCAGAAGCACAAAATGAGTACAAACAGCCACTATCAGCTTCTGGTTTTTTTATTTATTTTCTTACTGTGACTAAATTGTACTATAGGCATAGAGGTTGTAAAATAATGGAGATTATTTTTTCCCTGACTCTGAGGCAATAGAGGCAACAAAAGCTAGCCTGACCCACATACCAATTTGTTAATCACCACAGTCACTTTTGCACACACACATTCACATACACACACTGTATGAGCACGCTTGCATCCACATGCAAAGGAATGTTTCATATAAGAAGAGATGGTTGTGAATCGTATGCACAATGTTCATGAACACATTAAAAAAGCTAAATACAAATACCGTATGAGATTGCTCTTCATGTGCTGATTATATGTTGTATTAGTTTTTTCATTTTTCCTTACCTAACATTTATATTCTAGATTTTATTGTAAACAAACAACAGATAGAATAAAAATAGAAGTTTGTGTTAAAGGTTAAACAGGGAATTACTGCATACAATATTGTGCCTGGGGTCCCATAATAATTGAATTTGCTCATAAGTTTTATCAGTTCCACTTATGCAAGCAATGAGTGCCACCTAGAGGCTATTTGGTGGCATTGCAGAAACATTTTGTCTTTTATCAATCTAGAAGTTATCAACTAAAAATGAATAATCAACCAATTTATTTTCAGAAATACAACCGGAATGTGGTAATATAGCGAGAACAATTACAACATAATATTAAATATGCTTTTTAAAAATTCTGTTGCAGCTGAGTCCAAAGGGAAATCGCACAGTGAGTCCAAGCGAGAGGGGAAGGAGCGTCACAGCCACAGCAAGGAGTCCAAACGAGACTCCAAGGAGCGCCACAGTAAGGAATCTTCTCATCGAAGAGAAAGAGACAAAGACAAAGACAGGGGCAGTAGCAATGTAGATCCTCTGCCTCACAGACGCAACAGCAAAGACCACATTAGTAGCAATGTTGAAACGCCACTCGTTCGCCGAGATAGCAAGGACCAGGCCTGCAGTGGTCTAGAACCCATTCTCGTGAGACGGGACTCCAAAGACAGGAGCTCTGGCTCCTCTGAACACATTCCTTTGATAAGGAAAGACTCCAAGGACAGAGGACTTAGTAATGGTGATCTGATGCCAAGGAGAGACAGCAAAGATCGAAGTGCAGGACATGGATTAGAGTCTTCACTAAGACAGGACAACAAAGACAGAGACAGACTGCTGGATCAACCACCTGAACTGTTTCCAAGACAAGACAGCAAGGAAAGGGCAAGAAATAGTGTGGACTATAAACACGAAAGCAGAGAGAGACTGCTAGATCAGCCACCTGAGCTCTTACCTCGACAGGATAGCAAAGACAGAGCCAGGAATGGTTTGGACTCAAAGCACGAAAGCAGAGACAAAGCATCTGATCTTCTGCCTCGACAAGAGAGCAAAGATAGGCCTAGAAACGCACCAGAATATAGACATGACAGCAAAGACAATCGTCCTGATATGTCACCCCATCAAGAGAAGAAAGAGAGAGAAAGGAGCGACAATGAACATAGACACGAAGGAAGGATAGATCAACCACCTGAGATCCTGCCTCGACAGCAAACATCCAGAAACAAGGACAGGCACGAACTAAAGCATGAAGGGAGAGATCAAAGCAGTGTCAATGGAGGAGATCTTCCTCCCCCTCTCTTACCAAGGCAGGACAGCAAAGATCTGAGCAGAACTGGTCTTGAAGTGAGACGGGATAGCAAAGACAGAAGCCTCAATGGCTCAGAGCAGCATCATTATGATGTCAAGTGCACCAAGAGCCCTTCTGCAATGGAGTACAGGGGTGAAAAAGAACGAGGGTACAGGTCAGATGGCACACCGCGGAGAGACAACAGAGAAAATACCAAGATGGACCAAGCAAAAGCACAAGACAGGATTAGTAGCACAATGTCAGGACAGCACTCATCCACAACTACACCTACTCATCATGGGAGATCATCAGGTAGCCCACCGATGACCACAGGAACAGGAAACGGTGAGAGCTTTCCACCTCCATTTAGCAACATGGCTAGATGTGTTGCTGTATGATTTAGCAAATGCCTAACAATAAACATCATACCATGATTTTTCCTTTTCAGATGTGAAAACACCACCAAAGTATAGTCGCTCAACTTCTATGCCTACAAATCCTTCCCCAATAGGGACTCCACAAAGGAGAGCAGCAGAGGCACATCAGAGTCAGGTATATGTACATCTAGCTGTGTTTGTTTTATGACTTTAAAAATGATTATATGTTGATATCAAATCATGCACTGAAGTAAAAGAATTAGAGCAATATTACAAGATTTTGTGACAGGAATATGCCATGTTAGAAGGAAATGTAGGTATTCAAAGAATTTTTTATAAAATAATGTTGAAGTTGATTTCACTCCCTGCTTTATACCTGAGTTATCAAATTGTATGCATATTGTCTGCCCTCTGGGTAGTTTGAGTACTGCAGGTGACAAGTGCCAGTTGTATATCTATATATACTATAGTTATTTTGATGTATTACACAATGAAACAGCAAAATTTAGATTTTTTAAAGTTTATTTTTTTAATTAAACTTCAGGATTTGGAGTTAGAGTGCAGTAGATACATTTAGTTAATTGTTTGTTAACATTCAAACTATATTGGGTCTTGAATACTTTTAAAGCTAAACTCTCAATATGTAGGAAATGATAGCAAATCGTTGTTTAACCCTCTCATGCATTGTGGTTACAACAGTGAACAGATATTCCAAGCTTGTATCTAGTATCTGGGTACTCACACATAAACCACAGCATTGGACTCCAGTGTATCATTTTAAACACTGCTGCACACTGATAGAGTATGAAATGACAATAAAGTTATCATAAATTTATTTACATGATGAATTGGGAATTAGCATAAAATGTATTTTTTCTTTGTTGTCTGACATATTTTGAACTTATATTTTAAAACATGCACTTTTAAAATAATGTTCACTTGTCTATTCAGGTGTACAACAAGCAACTCATTATATTTTTATTAGTAGTAGTAGTAGTAGTTGTTGTTGTTGCAATAGTGGCGATGGTGGTAGTAATGGTGGTAGTAGTAGTAGTAGTAGTAGTGTTGGTAGTGTTAGTGGTAGTAGTATTTTAGTTAGGATCAAACTTTGTGCAGACTCAAAAGCTTTTCAAGTTTCTTTGGGGTTTTAAATTTTTCTGTGATTCTGAGGTTATTGTGTGAATGTGAGTGTGACTGTGTGTGAATGTTGGTGGTGGTCAGAAGGGCCAATGGCGCAGAATGGCAGCCTCGCTTCTGTCAGTCTGCCCCAGGGCAGCTGTGGCTACAGATGTTAGTCGTAGTTTACCACCACCGGTGAGAATGACTGTGTGAATGAATAATGTAACTCTGTAAAGCGTCTTTGAGTGACCTAAAAAGCGCTATATAAAACTGATGCATTATTATTATTATTATTATTATTATTATTATTATTATTATTATTGTGCCTCTGTTTTAACTGATACATTGACTCTGTCCCTCAGATGTTCCAGATGCCATGGATCTGTGGAGACACCACCATGCTTGACCAGATAGAGAGAAAGCGCACCCTGTGTGCGGAGATCCGCTCCAGACAACACCCACACCTGCAGAGATATTTAGAGAGGCCTCCAGCTCCAGACAAAAGTGAGGAAAAGCAGCAGGAGCGAAGTCAGTGCAAGCAGGAAAGTGCATCTGTCCTCCCAGGCTGGGGCAAGAGCAGTGGGGCCAAAAAGATCCGTCCTCCACCATACCCTACTCAGACAACTGTATTCTGGGACACAGCCATCTGACATTCCAAAAAAAAAAAGAAAGAAACTTAAACCTCCATGCAACATAACCCTCAGATACCCACTCCTTCTCCCTGTCTGGATGTTCTGATTCCCCCATGCAGTGACAAGGCTTCAGGGCAACCACAAAGAGCACCAGAGGGACGATATTTGCTGATGTCAAAAAAGAAAAGAAAAAAATGCTACGGTGGTTACCACAGCAATATTTCTGCTTGTTCAGGTTGTCATGTTTTCTTATCATCACTGGTGATATTTGATATTTTTCTATTTTATGTGACTGGACTCTTCTATTAAAATTAGTAGAGTAGATATTCAATGACAAATAGATATTTTCTAAATGAGATGATGGGGAAACAAAATGCAGCTTAAATTATGTATAGTAGATTTACTGTAGATGCAATCTAATACTTGTTTTAATGTTATTTTTCTTTAGGTTATTTTACATTTGAAAGCATAATATATCAATTCTTGTACTGTAGTAGCATAATTTTCTTATGCCCAACTCATTTTTTTTTTCTGTGTGTGTGTTCAAAAGCACTAAAATGAATGAACTGCTCGGTTCTATTACTATATACTTTACAATTTCATAGTTGTATTGTAAGTCAAGGAATGAACGTCAGCTTCCAGGCCTCTTGATGTCTAGTCAAGTATGTTCTAGAATGTACAACAGTGGGTCCTAGAACAGAAACAGGAAATATGGTGAGATTCAGTTTGTGTATTACTGTGAGAAGCAGTGAGGTCGGTAACTCAAAGCCTTTTGGAGCGGTTGAACAGTTTTACAGGAAAATCTGGTGGTTGGCATGCTGTTGAGGAGAGAAAAAGTGTCAAATGCTTCTGCTGTAGTCCAAGATAAACTGAGGGTGGGTTGGGTAGGTAGTAAATTAGAACATACATTATTAATGAATGGTTTACTTTTGATGACCAGCCAAAGCCTGCAAAAGTGAGATACGGGTTGGTTATTTAAAATAGGGTAATTGGCAGTAGCTGGTGAGTACCAGTACCCTTACATTGCCGTGCACACTGCATGCATCATGACGGTGTAAACACTTGATGCCAACAGTCAGCCCGTACAATCAACACCTAAGCTTTTAGATTTCTTGATTTTACTGCAGAATATAATAGCCATATGCACTTGCTTAAGAAATAACTTTCAATGTTATGCTTATATATTTTTGAAAA
The DNA here is from genome assembly GCA_006937965.1 of Callopanchax toddi. NCBI lineage: Eukaryota > Metazoa > Chordata > Actinopteri > Cyprinodontiformes > Nothobranchiidae > Callopanchax > Callopanchax toddi. Next base: position 820,436 of record SSNR01000216.1, read on the forward strand.
TGTTAAGAGTAATGAGTTGTGCCATGTATGTTTTAAATCTATTGGCTAGAAGGCAAAGCCTCAGGAGACTGGCTGTGTGTGAAATGCAGTCATGTATATTTGGTTGTCTCAGATAATGTTCCCAATTTAAAAATTGGCTGGCAACCATATTATAGTTCAAATCTTTTTTTTGTTTTGTTTTGTTTTTTGTTTTGTTTTTCAAGGACCTATCGTAAAGCAACACTGCTCTCTCAAAAAGCAGGACAGAGGTTGCACAATGGCCTACAAATCCTTTAGGCTTAATTGAGTAGAAAAGCTGCACTGCCCATCATTTTCCATCACACTGATTCAGGCTGGTTACTAATGTGTCCTTCTCCCCTCCTTTGCCTCACCCTCTACCTCAACCACCCTTCTTACATCATCTCAATTGGTCCTCTTTTGCACATAAAATGCAATGTCAACATTGCCAAAATAGTGTGAACTTGACACATGAGCTAGTCCTGAGAGTGCAGTAGCCCCCGTCTCTGGTGAGGATCAGTGATACAGAGATCCCTTTGTGTTGTGTGTGTGTGTGTGTGAGAGCGAGAGAGCGAGAGAGAGAGCTGCTTGTGTGAGAGTGTGCCAAGCTACACTGCAAGTCGCAATTTTGAAATGATTGTTTTTAAGACATTCACTTTGCCCCATCATAGTGGGTGGAGGTTGGAAATGTAATAATGATGATGTACAATCGTTCTGTGTGTATAAACGTGCACTGTGAAAAGGTAGAGAGAGCACCACACTGTCAGTCCTCTGTCGTATTGCACTGAGTGTTCTCGTTTTGCGTTATGAAAAAAAGAAAAGGAAAAAACATATTCGAGGAAAAAAACGTACTGTATTCTGATTGTCACTTGGGTTCTGTTGAGAGAAATAAATATGAACTCAAAACTTGCTATGGAGAAATGACTCATGTGGAAATGATCTACATCTGATTGTGTTGTAACATTTTTAAATATGGAGCACAGTTCAGATTTAAAATGCATGCTTTTTTTGAACATTTCTTGTGAAAAACAATCAACGTAATACAATCAGAAAGAAAATATTTACCAAACAACTATCCTAACCTATGGGGTTCTTTTATTATAATAGTGAATGACACTAGAAATGTGTTTGTATAACGTAAAACATGCCATAGGTTTTTATCTTTAAGCCTCTTGAATCCTGATTTATGGACCATCTCCAAATGTGCTTCCAAAAAAGTCAAGGTACAGCTGATAATTTAAGCACGTCACTGTTCTCTGAAGCAGACATTGCAGCGGCTGGCCTTGCGTCGATGCTCTTCTGTTGCTTTGATGATGCCAGGCCTTACATTGACAAAGTGCTCTGTCTCACTCACAGTGGTCAGCCAAAAACTGTAGAGGTTGGCAAAGTAGTGACAGGAACCTCTTGCACCTTGACACTCAATGAAGGGGTGAGTTCGGAAATCCTTAAGGCAGCTCCCTGAAGAAGTCAGTGACTGCCCACCACCCTCATCGCCAGCCCCTGTGTGCTGAAGACAGTAAAGCAGGAGGCATAAATGAGATTAGTTGACTACAACACATTCAAGCTTTGAATCTAACTCACCAGGAGGAAAGAGTAGCCAGTCCATAAACTCCTCCAGCCAGGAGGACATGAAGGGACCAATTGGTCTTGACTGTGAAAAGCCACAGCTGGTGAAATCATATCACACACTACACACCGGCTTATGTGGATGTTTATTTCTTGGCCAAAGAGTGGCATCATGGGTATAGGAGCAGTGGTGGAGAGCCAATAGGATTTGTCATTGCGACTAGAGTAGTAGCAGGCCGCTTTATCGCAGTAGGAGAAAGGCATGGTGGAAAAAACTTGAAGACAAGACCCGGGCTGACCTATAGGGAGAAGATGGAAAAGGGAACTGAAATAAACATTACAATGGAAATAAAATGATTATGTTAGACTTAGACATACCTAGATCTTGTGTATGAGCCTTCTCTTGACCTTCGAGGTAAACAAGACTGTATCCCCTCCAAAGGAAAGTGCTGCCTGCAGGGCACTGGGGAATCTGAACTGACTGGCTGTGGATAACCAATAGAAAGGTTGACCTTAGTGACCTTCTGTAGCCTGGCTCACCTGGATCGCCGGGAGGACCTGGGGTACCTGGGCAAGAGAGGATTTGAACAAATAGTAAAAAAAAAAGTGCTATAAAATGAGGTCCTAATATTTAGATTAGCAATCTGTCACATGGAGTTTATTTGATGTTCCTGTATCTGATTGTTCACCTTGAGGCCCGGTAAATCCTGGCACTCCAACATTTCCTGAGTCTCCAAATGGACCATTCCGACCAGGAGGACCTGGTCTGCCTGGAAGGCCTATGAACCCTTTAGGACCCTTTGCTCCTGGAACATTCAGAAAACAAACACAAACAAATTGTACATGTGTACACGCTGGCATTCTGACAGAAAGCAAACAGATACTGAAAATGAGACAAAAAGCACACGATAAAAGTTTTTTTTTTAATGGCAGATCTTTAACAGACCTTTCCACCCCAGAGGCCCAGGTGGACCCACATCACCAGCAAATCCCTCAGGTCCTGGGGCTCCCTGTGGTCCTGGAGCACCAGGTGGAGCCCGTTCTGAGCTTACTGTTATTATGTCTCCAGATTTTCCTTTAACACCTGAAAAATATTACAGTTGGACTATATCTAGAGGTTGACCTGTTTTTTTTTCCTTTCCTCTTATTCACTACTTTAAACAGTTTGAGCATATGCTTGGTTACCACCCACCTGCTTCTCCAGAAATGCCACTTTCTCCTTTACGGCCTGGGGGCCCAGGGGCACCTCTTTGACCTTTGGGTCCTGGTGGTCCCCTTGGACCATTAGGTCCTTGCTCCCCTGTAATATTATGTTCATACTTGGTTCAAATGAATGACTACACAGAACAACAACTGGTAGTGTCAGATTTAATATACCATTTGGTCCTGTATAGCCATTGCGGTTCTGGGGTCCAGGAGGTCCTGGAGGGCCTATATTTCCCTTACAACCTGGTAATCCAGGAGGGCCAAATGGTCCTGGGTCTCCTTTGGAAAAAATACTGCCACCTGGTTCCCCAGGAAACCCAGGAGGACCTGAAAAAGAAATTCCATTTCTCAGATGTCTTCTTCTATTCTCAAAATGGCAAAAGTGCAAACATTTGAACTTCATTCTCCATGTTTCTCCCTGAAAATGACAACATAAAGACATCTTGCAAAACCAATCAAATAAATCAAGACACATTCACACCTGGGGGTCCTGGAAGTCCTTCAGGTCCTCTATCTCCCTGTGATCCATGCAAAGGCGTTTGACACTCTGTCCCAGGGTAACCAGGCTCACCATGCAGTCCTGGAGGACCTGCAGACGGAAATACAAAACCACACTCAACAACGTCCAATACAGAGCACTGAGGGAGGTCAAAAGCACACTGTAGTTAGAGAGACACCATACTACCCCCAAAAAATTTTATTGATGGCTAACATTCCTGGATACATTGGAATGTTTGGTATTTTAAAGAAAAAACACTTAGATAAACAAAAATACTTAATTTCCATGTAAATCAGTGTATGTATTCAATAGCTTATTAAATATAAACTGATGATACCTGTGTTGCCTGGTGGCCCCCTTTGGCCTTTAGAGCCTGGAAATGTGATTCCTGGGGGTCCTGGGGATCCCCTGTCACCTTTGACTCCAGGTGAGCCATCTAGTCCAGGAGGCCCACGAATATCAGTGCCTTAAAGAAAAATGAGTGAAGTTCAGTATTATAGTTCAGTATGTGCTTAGTTACATTCGCACCCAGTGACTAATAGTATTGACACTTCTGAAAATTGATCTAACTGATCAATAACTCATGTAAAAAGTTAAGTATACGTACTATAGACAGAAGAATTTCTAAAGTACTCAACATTCAAATTGAGATGTCATAGCAAAAATAAACACCAGTTCTTACCACTTGATCCCTTCATCCCCTTTGGACCTCTTAGCCCATCCAGTCCATCCAGACCTGGTGGCCCAGAGGGTCCTAATAAAAATCAGAGTACATCTTAGTTCTTAGTATTGAAAGTAATGATTCCTCCTTCTGTACACATACAAATGTTCGTGTGTCTTTTTACATGACTTGCTGTTTACTGTGATACTAGAAGCACAATTACCTGGAAGCCCATATAGGCCAGGTGCACCCAGCAGTCCCACGCCTCCCTGATCACCTGGTGGACCTGGAAAACCTGGATGACCTGGTAGGCCACGAGGCCCAGGAAAGCCTGAGGATACACATACAGTATTATTAAAAGCTAAAACCAACATGTAAAAACACACAAATTTGACCATGTCTTGGTTTTGTGGTTTTTTTTTTATCAGTTGAATCGTTTAGGTTTTTTGTACACATGAAACAGTGACAAATTTTATTATTTTATTAATAGCATAATAGTTTCTTGCAGTAACACATTTTCATCCCGACTAATGATGTTTGATTGATCAAAATATAGTACATGTTCTAATATTGTTCCTAAATTAAAAAAAAAAAAAACATCCATCATGTATTTATGTACCGTAAATTCATTCATTCACCATGGCATTTATCCATGAAAATATTCAGATTACGCATGCTCAGATAACTTTTTTGCTAACCACTGTGTGACCCACCAGTGTAACAACCAGTGGAATCCCTAGTTGTTGTATAATAGTTTTAAAGCCAAATTTTAAACAGACAATTCACCTGGTCCTCCATGCCTTCCTGCTTCCCCTGGGATCCCTGGGACTCCCAGTTGCCCCTGCCTTCCTCTGGGTCCTGGGTCACCTGGATCACCTGGATTTCCTCTAGGTGCTAAAGAAAACGACAAATTATTTAAGTAAGTTAAGCCAAACTTAAAGTATAGTCAAGATTAAGATCATCTAGTATGCAAAATACCAATGGGTCCATCTTCTCCTGGCAATCCTTTGAGTCCTTGTGGACCAGGTCTACCATGGGACTGTCCTGGATCACCTGAAACAAGTTGTATTTTGACAGGATGAATGCAGCTCAATAATATCCATATAAAACATTGAGAAACTGAGATTAAAATTCTATACTAATCTTAAGGATCAACCTGAAAATGTCCATTAACCAGGCAGAGGTACATTAATAATTTTTACAAAATGAAATAAGCCATAGACACCATCTCATGACTGACCCTTGGTACCAAGAAATCCTGGGACCCCAGGGATACCCACAGGTCCTGGAGGACCTTGGTCTCCCTGTAAGACGCAGAAACATACAATTCAGAATATTGTTTAATAAATTACAGTTCAAAAATTACAATTTATTAAAAAAGCTACAGCATAGAAATGACAAACAAAGGTAAATATGTTCCCAAGCAAGACAAAAATATGGCTTTATACGTACATGATACCCTGCTTAGTCTGTGCATGCAATTTATTATTTTAAAAAATATTTGTTTAGTAATACAACTTGAGAGTTGGCTACATACTTTTTACTTATAAGATATATAATTAAAACAAATAGCTATTACTGAACTATGAGGCAATCAGTTGAGTTCAATGTGTACCGTATCTCCATTTTCCCCAGGATATCCCCTCGGACCTGGGAAGCCCTTAATTCCAGAATATCCAGGAGGTCCTGGCAGTCCTGGTCTGCCTGGAACTCCAGCAATACCCACATATCCTGGTGGACCATTCCATCCATCAGGCCCTGAATCACCTTTTGCGCCCTTTTTACCAACTGGACCTGAATGAGATGCAACAAAATAACAATGATGCATGCAACAATGCAATATTAATGATTCTTGCAAGCAAAAAGAAAATTTAATTATTGGATAAGTAGATGCTTTAATACCTGGACGCCCTGGATGGCCTGGTGTCCCTCTCCTTCCTGGATGCCCTGGATGCCCTTTTGTCGCATTTACAATCATTGTGATTCCTGGTAATCCTTTGGGTCCACGTAAACCTGGGGGTATAAAAAAGTTGGTATGAGCACCTTCCTTGTTTTCATGAAGACCAGCTAAGAAGCTACAAAATAAAATTAAACCATGTTGCTTTTAAGAAAGATGCTTTTAAATTATTAGTCTTTAGTTGATCATGAATTTGAGGCACTAATTCTGGACTCATAAAGCTAATTAAATACAGTGGGGCAAAAAAGTATTTGGTCAGCCACCGATTGTGCAAGTTCTCCCACTTAAAATAATGGCAGAGGTCAGTAATTTTCATCATAGGTACAACTGTGAGAGACAGAATGTGAAAAAATATCCATGAATTCACATGGTAGGATTTTTAAAGAATTTATTTGTAAATTAGGGTGGAAAATAAGTATTTGGTCAATAACAAAAATTCAACTCAATACTTTGTAACATAACCTTTGTTGGCAATAACAGAGGTCAAACGATTACTATAGGTCTTTACCAGGTTTGCACACACAGTAGCTGGTATTTTGGCCCATTCCTCCATGCAGATCTTCTCGAGAGCAGTGATGTTTTGGGGCTGTCGCCGAGCAACACGGACTTTCAACTCCCTCCACAGATTTTCTATGGGGTTGAGGTCTGGAGACTGGCTAGGCCACTCCAGGACTTTTAAATGCTTCTTACGGAGCCACTCCTTTGTTGCCCGGGCAGTGTGTTTGGGATCATTGTCATGTTGGAAGACCCAGCCACGTTTCATCTTCAAAGCTCTCACTGATGGAAGGAGGTTTTGGCTCAAAATCTCACGATACATGGCCCCATTCATTCTTTCCTTAACACGGATCAGTCGTCCTGTCCCCTTAGCAGAAAAACAGCCCCAAAGCATGATGTTTCCCCCCCCATGCTTCACAGTAGGTATGGTGTTCTTGGGATGCAACTCAGTATTCTTCTTCCTCCAAACACGACGAGTTGAGTTTAGACCAAAAAGTTCTACTTTGGTTTCATCTGACCACATGACATTCTCCCAATCCTCTGCTGTATCATCCATGTGCTCTCTGGCAAACTTCAGACGGGCCTGGACATGCACTGGCTTCAGCAGCGGAACACGTCTGGCACTGCAGGATTTGATTCCCTGCCGTTGTAGTGTGTTACTGATGGTGACCTTTGTTACTTTGGTCCCAGCTCTCTGCAGGTCATTCACCAGGTCCCCCCGTGTGGTTCTGGGATTTTTGCTCACCGTTCTCATGATCATTTTGACCCCACGGGATGAGATCTTGCGTGGAGCCCCAGATCGAGGGAGATTATCAGTGGTCTTGTATGTCTTCCATTTTCTGATAATTGCTCCCACAGTTGATTTTTTCACACCAAGCTGCTTGCCTATTGTAGATTCACTCTTCCCAGTCTGGTGCAGGTCTACAATTCTTTTCCTGGTGTCCTTCGAAAGCTCTTTGGTCTTGGCCATAGTGGAGTTTGGAGTCTGACTGAGGCTGTGGACAGGTGTCTTTTATACAGATAATGAGTTCAAACAGGTGCCATTAATACAGGTAACGAGTGGAGGACAGAAAAGCTTCTTAAAGAAGACGTTACAGGTCTGTGAGAGCCAGAGATTTTCCTTGTTTGAAGTGACCAAATACTTATTTTCCACCCTAATTTACAAATAAATTCTTTAAAAATCCTACCATGTGAATTCATGAATTTTTTTTTTCACATTCTGTCTCTCACAGTTGAAGTGTACCTATGATGAAAATTACTGACCTCTGCCATTATTTTAAGTGGGAGAACATGCACAATCGGTGGCTGACCAAATACTTTTTTGCCCCACTGTAGAAATTGGTTTATTCAAAATAAAATATCAAATTAAAGGTACAGAGCTACAGACAGATTAAATTATTTGATTATTAGTTTATATTTGTTTTGCAGTTGTTAGCCAACAATAAGCCCTATAAGCAGATGATGAACATATATCTTATAGTTGCAAAATTAGTTTTGATTATTGTCAGGTTGATTAAATTAATTGAAAAAATAAGAAAACGTCATTTTAACTGAACAAGATTTTACCTTTGTTGCCAGGAAGTCCTGGATATCCTGAAACACCAGGATGACCTGTAAATCCTCTTTCTCCCTGTCGACCACCTGACCCTGGAGGTCCAGGGGGTCCTGGTACACCACTGGCCCCAGCCCTCCCAGGGTTGCCCTTTTCACCTATACGTGATTTGAACAGAAGCAAAGCAATTTGAAATCAGAACATAAAACCAAATATATGGTGGCCGAGGGAGTTAGACAAAAACGTTATTCAATACTAAAACTGAATGTTGTGAAATAAAAATATTGGGTATGATTATTGATCATAAACTTTGCTGGAAACCTCATAGCATATTTCAAAAAGAAATATTTAAATCCATTGGAGTTTTGTAATATTAACTTTAATATTAATGTTATATTGCTTAGCATGACTCACCCTTTTGTCCTGGCAGTCCATCACTACCAGTATCCCCATGGAGACCAGCAGTGCCTCTTGGTCCGGCTAGGCCTGGACCACCAGGAGGCCCAGGTAAACCTTTTGAACCTTTCTGTCCATAACCAGGATGACCTATTTCTCCACTCCGACCTTTCTGACCAGGATAGCCTTTACAGCATAGCAAAATCAAACACATAAAACACAGCTTTGGGAAAATGAATCTATTTTCCTGTAATAATAATCAGAAGAACATTTTGAGCTCACCTGGTATTCCTCTTTGTCCAGGGCGCCCAGGAGGGCCTGGAGGACCTGGTGGACTATCCACATCACATCCTGTACATTGTGGACCTGGTGGGCCAGTTGCTCCAGGGTCACCATTGTCCCCAGGTTGTCCTTTATGACCTGGGGGCCCTGGTTGACCTTGTATGCCTGAAATGTCAGGGTGAGCCATTGTTCATTGTACAAAAATAATGTCTGTAATGAATTGTGAAGTTTTTTCTATTAGAATTAAAGCTTAAGTGGATTTAGGTGTTTTGTGTGTTCACATAGGTAAATGTTACCTGGCGATCCTGGACTTCCTGGAGTTCCAGGAATGCCATTAGACCCTACATCTCCACGAGATCCTGGTGCACCAGGAGGACCTTGCCAAGCAGATAAGATGTCTCCAGGTTCACCCTTCCTTCCCATGGGTCCAGGTAACCCAGGAAGGCCTTGAGGGCCATCCAGAGTAATTCCACTGGGACCAGGGTCACCTGGATCTCCATTTAAACCTGGTGGTCCTTTGACAATTAGAAGAAAACCAGCAAAAAAAATAATTTTCAGCATAACTGACAAATATTTTTTCTTAGGTTTTAATTTTCATGTATTATCACGGTTTAGCTTAAACTTTTGGATTGAATTGAATTGAATTGAATTGTATAAATTTTACCAGACTGTTAAGATTTCATACCTGGTGGTCCAGTCTCTCCCGTTCCACCATCATCACCCTTCATCCCTTTAAGGCCATGTGGTCCTGGAGTTCCTGGAAACCCATCTCTTCCTGGCTGACCTGGAATCCCTTCAAAAATGACAAAAATATATGCCTAAAACCTGTCAATGAAAATATTCCTTTTCCATCAGTGATATGTAGATTGATAAGTATAGTACAATGGCGATAACAAAGAGAGACCATATAAATAACTCAGTAAATAGGCCTGGAACTTCTAATCTAGCAAACATCACTTACCTGGTTCACCTGGCTCACCCTTAGGACCTGGGGGGCCATCCTCCTCTTCATGACAGCATTTCTCTGCTTCACCTAATGATACACATCACAATTTCCTTTAGCAATTTTGACATCTTTCCTAAAGTAAGAATATGTGAACAGTAGTATGTGAACAATATGTGGACAGCGTGGGAACTGACCTGGAGGCCCTGGGCGCCCTGGAATTCCAGGTATTCCAGGAAAACCCGGATTTCCTTGAGGTCCAGGACTCCCCACAGGGCCTGGAAAACCAGAGCCCGAGGGGCCCACAGGTCCTGGAAATCCTTTTTGTCCAGAAAGACCTGGGAAACCTTTGGGACCAGGCAAGCCTTCATATCCAGCACCCTGCAAAAATATTGTTTAATACTATAAAGAAAACAAGTAAATGTAGCAAAGTAATAATGAAATATTTCTAATACACAGTGTGGTTAACCAAATGATATATTCCACAGAATTCATTTAAAAGTTAAAATATTTGCAGTATACTCACTGGTGGTCCAGGTTCTCCCACAGAACCAGGTACACCTTCCTGTCCAGTTCTACCTGGATTTCCAGAAGGACCTGAATAACCAGGTTCCCCTTGATCACCCTTTGCACCTTTCAAAAACAAAAAGAAACTTGTTAGCCACATCTTTGCATTAAAAGAAAAACACAACCTTTTTTCAAAATCAAAACTCAGTATAAATGTCAGTTTCTTCACAAGTTTCTCTACAAGGTGAGAGTGTCATCAGTCATATCTGATAGCTTAAGAAGCAAGTACAGCTTGTGATTTACATGATTTGACCTGCTGAACAATTTATTAAGAATAATTTTCCTTTTTTTATCATTTACTGAATGCAAAACAATTTGAACGAGGAAAAGAAATAATTCACTGCAAAACCACTGGTTCTGGTTCTGTGCACAAGACAGAATTTTCATTCTTGTTAAAAACAGTTTAATAAGGTTTATTACAAACTCACCTTTCTGTCCCACCACAAATGCTTCCCCTTTCTGACCCTTTCTTCCTTTTGAACCTGCAATTCCGTGATCACCCTGCAAGAGATTAGTATGTTTTTGTGGTCATGAATAAGGACAAATTTTAAAATCTAAAAATTAGAAAGTGGCATTTAGATTGAAGAATGGTGTTCCTACATCTGGGCCTTGTAAGCCTTCATTTCCCATCAGTCCTGGGTCTCCTTTAGGTCCTGGAGCTCCTGGTACCCCGGGAAGGCCTGGATAACCAGGAGGACCACGAGGGCCTACATTCCCATGAATACATTCACATTCCCCTGGACAACCTTCAGGAGACAGATGTCACAAATTAACACACAAATAAAAACTACACTGTTCACTAGTCTATCAAAACTGGTCACAAAACAATATTTGCTGGTGTCATTATTACACAGTTACTAATTGTTACCTTTAATTCCATTTAGCCCTTTTTTTCCATGTGGTCCTCTCGTTCCCTTATCACCAGGCTCCCCATGGAAACCAGGCTCACAGTAGTAATCTGTGGGATTAACAAAGCCAGAGATGTTAGTAGCACAAATAAGAATGTCTAGTACTTTGAAAGAGAAGTTGAGTATTTCTGATGTACCTCCACATCCTGATCCGTCACATTATGGGTGTCACAACATACCCACAAACAACAAACCAGGAAAGAAGTGAAACAGTCACTCAGAGGAGTTTTATGTGCAAATAGTTAAAAAACCTGAAGTTTGTGCAATGAGAACTCTTACCCGGAGGACCTGGGCGGCCCGTGACACCTTTTGCTCCTGGCAGTCCTTTTGCTCCCTTAGGTCCTGGAAAGGGACCGAGTTGATTTCCATTATAGCTCCCTGGTTCTCCCTTATTGCCCTTTTCTCCAGAGAGACCTGGTGGACCAGGTAGGCCTTGTGCTTCTGAAGAAAAAGACATGGACATTTAACTAATGTTAGACAGAGACTTGTTATTTTTATTTACAGTATGATACCAAAAACCATTTATTCCAGAGCAAATCAATGAATTCATGGTGTTTTACCAACTTACTGCTTTTAGACAGCCATCCTGTTGTATTGTGTCATGTGTACTATGAATAGTTTATGCATTTACACATTATATCTTATAACATCAGGGGTTTTTAGAACATAAATGTATTCTGACCTGTTGACCCCGGTGGACCTGGTAACCCAGGCCTGCCCATGTACCCAGGCTCTCCATGGACTCCAGGAGCACCTGGATATCCAGGGTCTCCTTTAGCACCTAAAATATAAACACACCAAATACAAAATAGTTTTATTATTAATTAATAATAATTACACCATTTACCTTTACTTTTTCCCTATTATTGTATGAAAATACATTTTTATTATAAATTTACACAATGGCATTGTATCATCCAGTTTCTATTGTGTCAATTTATTTCCTAGTAAAGAACACATGTAACATTTCCACAAAAAATGAAACTCACTTTGCCAATACACAACTCAGCTTTTGTTAAATGCATTTTTTTTCTGTTTATCTGTAAAGTGACTTTCATTTTTACAAAATGCCCCCAATAAGGAGTGTCCCCCATGCATGGTTTAGTTTTACCTCGCTCATAACTTTCATTTTGGAAGAACGAATGACCAGGTAGGCCTGGATCTCCTGGATAACCCTGTTTAGTGCAAAGACAGAGATAAAATAAAGTGTTTGAATACAAAACTGAGGAATTGCAACAATTATTTTATCACTTTATTCGGTTGTGTTGTTCTGCAAGTGTGACTGCACCACTTAGCCTCAAGAGGGCAGTAGATACTCAAACAGTAAATTATTCTAATGTTGAAAGAGCATCGCTGACTAGAAGGTAAACAACAGATCTCACCTTCTCTCCTTTTCTTCCAATAAGGCCTGGAAGTCCATTATCTCCAGGTAAACCCTGAAATTGAAAGTCATGCTCAATAACTTTAAAAAAAGTGTTTGAGTACATGATGGAAGGTTCAATATTAAATCAGCTTTACCACAGGTCCTGTCAGTCCCTCTCTTCCAGGCTCTCCATGAATACCCTAAAGATGAGAATAATAAACTTACAAATAGTGAATATGCATTTTTGTGTGTGTGTAAGAGATCTGGGAAACACAATTTACCCTAAGACCTGGAAATCCAGGGATTCCTTCTTCTCCTTTAAGTCCTTGACCGTGGGGTCCATCACTGCCCTAAGAAGAAGAAAATAGACAAACCAATCATATTTTCTTTCATTCTTTTTGCCTAATTTTAGCTCAAAATCTGAATAAAACTCACAGTTTCCCCTCTTATGCCACATGGTCCAGGAAGGCCTGTATCTCCCTGAAGAGCAAGCATTATACAATTATATTAGTATTTTTTTTAATCTAGGGATTATAATTAAGTTGGAAATCTGCCTTACATGAATTAAGGGGATTTTGTTACCTTATGACCTTTTGGAGGAAGGAATTCAGGAGGAAATTCAACAACTTCTTCTGGTCCTTGTGGACCAGGTAGACCCTGTTCACCCTGAAATAATAATGGATCACATAAATGAAGAGGTCTTTTTCCATTCATCCCCCCAAAACTCATATACAACATAAAACATCAATGAAAAGCTTTTAAAAGCAAGATTTGTTCTATCTTACATTGTCACCTTTATCACCAGGGAGTGATTTTCCTGGGTCACCCTGCACAACAACCAGAACTATATGAAGCACATGGCTTTGTGTTGATTTTATTAACATATAGGCATGCACTGGCAATGATTGTGAAGCAGGTTACTTACCGGCTGTCCTCTCACACCTTTAGGTCCCTCCAAACCCTGAAAGGAATCAAACATTCATTCGATTATACCTGCATGATGATGTATACATTCTTGAAGCATTATAAAAATCTACATGTATAAGAACACTGGAATATTTCTACCTGAGGGCCAGAAAGGCCAGATGGACCAGGGTGGCCTTTAGGCCCAATGTTTCCAGGTATTCCCTGAATTATGTTTAAAAAAGGAATATACAGAAGTCAGTGAATATAGGTAACCAAGTGTAACAGCATACACAAAAAATATTGTTTGAATACTTTTTTGACTGTGAAGAGAATGAAAGCAAAAATATGAACCTACAGGTAAACCAGGGTCTCCATCTCTTCCACGTTCCCCCTGTAAAAGTGACATAAAGGAAAGAAAAGAAAGAGATTTGAATGAGAACAAGACAAAATAATTGACTGTGGAGCTCTCCTCTTTTTATATTTGTAGTAATTTGTATGATATCTTACAGGAAGACCTGGAAGAGGAGCGTCATTCAACGGTTCTCCTTTATTTCCTTTAGAACCTGGTATTCCCTGGTGAGAAAATAGAGTGAAGTTTCAAACTGAAAAAAAAAAACCTATAATTTCTGAGTTGATTTGTCTGAAAATGCCTTGGAAAGAGGACAGAAGAATATCTGCAGGTCTCAGTTTTGCTGTACTACTCACTGGTGGGCCGTGAAGTCCATCCAAACCAGGCAAACCAGGCTTTCCTGGATGACCTCTTGTCCCGTTACATCCATCCACCCCAGGCAAACCAGGCTCACCTCCTGGCCCAGGGTGACCCTGAGGATAGAGGTCAGTTATGGTGAGTTACAACATACAGTACATGTCAGTGAAGGTCTTTAGAAGTTGTCCACTAGAGGTCCTCGTACGCCTCAATGCTGCATCAACCTAGACACTTCATGATTTATGAGAAAAGGCTAATATTTCTATTATCAAGGGTATCTAAATCTAGATCACATCAGTGAGAAAATAATAACTAAGAGTTAGCTGCACGCTGAGAAAACAGTGCAAACACAGAAATGATTTGAAAGGATTTGCTGTCAGCAAGAGCAATTTGTTATTTTACATTTGAAAGTAAGTGTTCAACAACAATCAACTTACAGATGACCCATTATGACCAGATAAACCAGTAAAACCAGTCACACCCTGAAATGAAAATAAAAGGGTTATGCATATTTGACATAGGATTAAATAATGAGTACACAGTATTCTACAGACAATGCAACATAATATCATTAAGGTCACATTCTGAAATTAAGCAAAACATGTAGATAGCACATGGACACTCACACGATCTCCTTCAGGCCCCTCGGGGCCATATGATCCCATTGCTCCTCTCCTTCCTTTCTCTCCAGGTGATCCTTCAAGTCCCTTTGGCCCCACTGGTCCCCGGGGACCTTGCTTACCAATCCTACCTGGAGGCCCCTAAATAACCAGCAGAAGAACAGATAAGACATACAAATGTAAAAAACACTATCATTATTATTAATGTAGTTTACTTTTCCACAGCTACTGTAGTTTATACCTGTGCACCTTTTGCAGGAAGACACTGACACTGTGAGCAGTCTCTGCCTTGACACGGACCCTCAATTTCTCCCTAAAACCAGAAAAACAGACAATAAATTGCAGACATCAGTAAAGGGACCATGTAAGGGTGTAGTTTGGGTTTGGTGCGTTTGTGAAAATCACAGTGTTTTGAATATCTTGAGTCATGAGAACGAACCAGCTTCCTGTCTTGTTGGGAACAGTTCTGATTAGACAAGCTCATCCTCCTTGTTCACACACACCAAATAATTCCCATCAGTTTCCGTGTGTGTGTGTGTGTGTGTGTGTGTGTGTGTGTGTGTGTGTGTGTGTGTGTGTGTGTGTGTGTGTGTGTGTGTGTGTGTGTGTGTGTGTGTGTGTGTGTGTTGTGGGAGTTTTACGTTGCAGAGAAATCCATGTTACAAACATTCTGTAATGTTTTCTCCAAGCTTGCTAAATATTTGGATGAGCTTGTACAGCTTGTAATGCAGAATTGTTGATAAAACTGTCTAGCTTTAGGTTTTGGAGTAAACCTGTGGAATTAAACTATCAGTGAGAAACCACCTTTAAAAATGACATGGTGGGTCTTAACGTGAAGCAATCTAGAAACACATGTGGATAGTTAAATTACTAAAAAGTTTGCAAATTCAAGTTAACATTACTGTTTGCAGAGCTTCTGTTAAATTCAGATTTCAGCTTCTTCCCAATAGTAACTCCACAGTGAGGAGGGCCTACTGTCCTATGCTGTCAGGGACATTTTGATGGAATGATAAGGTCCTCAGTCCTTACTTATGGGAAGTGTCACTTTAATTCAGTAAGAATGTGCTCAAAGTTATCGCCACTGTTCTATGATAAAACATTTTCATGCTAATAAAAGTGCTTTCCTATTCGGCCGGCAGCTGCAAAGTGTCCCTGGATGGATCATTGAGTGAGAAAATTATATAAATCCTCAGCTTCGACCTTCACAGTTACATTATTTAACACCAGTAAAACAGAATGTGTCTGGAAAATTGTTGTCTTGCTTCCTGTCTTAGAAATAACACTCGTGAAAACTCGATATTTGATCTCAAAATGGCTAAATAAAAATAAAGATTAAAAAATAGGTTTTGATTGATGTGCAAAGTTTGCCTGGCCAACACAGCAATACACAAAACAAATAGCCATACACACAGTCAAACTATCCCTTTAAAAATCACCATCATCTATACGCATCAGTTCAACTAGCATGCATGTTTTCCACTGAAGGAGGAAATTGAAGTTCCTAGTAAAACACCCACACAGATATGAGAAGAAGATGCAACCTCCTAAAAGAAACCGTGTTGCTCTGAGGCAGCAGGGCTAAGGGTAACAGTTTAAAACACTCAAATTTAATCTGTAAGTAAACAAAGTCCACACTGTTCTTTTTAATAAGCTAAAATAAAGTAACATTAGGTCTAAAGGTCATAAACAAACTGAGCCACGACCAAACATTGTTTATATTTTACATATTTTCAGGTCCAGTTCTAATACCCTGTATACAGAACTTTAAGTGGTTCTGTACACTGTGGAGTAAAATGTAAATCCTAGGGATAAATTATACGACCACACAAAAATTCCCAAGTCGGTTTGCAGGTGCATCAAGTACAAAGTAAATAAGTAAAACATCTGGTTTTATAAAGTTGTGTGAACACTGTGAGGATCTCTGTTTTACAACAATGGATCGTTGTTTATATAACAAGTGGATCTAAACCCCATTGTGACCACAACATTTGGATTTAGTGGAATTTAGGTGACACTTTTCATAAAAAGATTTCTTTCAAATGAAAAACCAGTTGTTGGCCCACTTTTTGTGGTCACATGACCAATACTCATTATGCAGAAAAACTACTGTATTGACAGTTCATTTCAGTACTTAAGTGAGTATAGCAGCATTTAAGTGCTCTACCATTTAGAAATACAAATGATAAAAAATGAAACGTAGAAATTGTACTCAAAAAATCTGGGATGCTATTAAATATAATAAATATAATCAAACACGAACAATATCAAGAATTAAAACTGTCTGTGGGTAAAATTTGTAACTTTTCATGGCAATGTATCACTCTTGTTTGAGGTCTATTTCATATAAAAATATGAATAAAAACAATAAAATAAATCAGTTCTTACTGCATTGAGCTGCTGCACACTAATGATCAGAAGAAAGATCCACCTGTGAATGTAACAGTGGCATTAGGATAAAAAAAACATACATATTCAGCTCATCTACTTGAAATCATTAACAAATTATTGTCACAAAATGTCTTTAATCCACATTTGCCTTGTTTCCACCTACAGAGTTTACTCTCTAATGTTTGCAAATTTTTCTTGTAAATAGTCATAAAAACTTAAAGGATATCATCAAAACTGAGGGATGTTGATTTATGATCCAATACTGGTGTGAGTAAAGATGCAAAAATAAGTATGAGCCTAAAGTAAGTATATTATGATGTTGGAAGTACAAATATGTGTGGATGAGTCTGTGTCAGTGTTGTGGAGGACGGCTTTACAAGTAAACACGTCTTCTTGAATAACTGAATACACTAGCAGTAAGTCTGTTTTGAGTTGAAGTAAACCGATCTCAAATGCAAGGAATGTGAATTTTACTAATATAAAACACATCTATTTTTTAGAGTGTATAATATACTGGATGTTTTTTCTCTCTTTTACAGAGAATCCATACATTTTGTTGGACTAGTAAATACAAACTAATACATTTGTATCCATATTTTCTGACAGTGGATGCATTAAATTTCAGTTTCAAGAAATACTGTTAAAAATAGTAATACTCTCAGATATACTATATTGAAGTTTTGCACTGAGCTCACCAAAATTGATGCAAAGTCACAAAAATTGTATCTTCTTTCATCTTTCCAGTCTGCTGAACAAGTGAACGTTAAGCTCAGTGCTGCCCCCTTTGGTGGGTCAAAGACAACAAGAAGCAGCAAAGGCCTTTTAGTCAGTTTTCACATCATAAATAATGACAGCAAATAATCATGTTCTTAAAGTAAAAAAATGTGATGCTTTAGTAGTAGTGAAGAAATTATAGATAGTTGCTAAAGTTTTAAAAACACTATAAACATTAAGATGCCAAAGTAACGGTTGGAGTGGCAGAAATGTTAAAAACTCACCCAAAAACTGAATCGAAATAAATTTTCCTGAATACTTCCATGTGTCCTGAACAGATTCAGACTAATCTACTGTCTTCATGTCAGTGAAAACCAAACTGCCACTGTTTGCTGGGAGTGATGAACACAAGGATGCTGTTTGGGGTTGAGCATATCAGAATGTTCAGACCTCCTCCATCATCAAGGTCCAATTAAACACCGTCTATTTGCTGTCCTGTCTTCACCAGGACACTTCAACTCAGTTTGAAACTTTGACTTGACTGAAGCAATGAACTACAGCAGAAATAGACCGGGTCTGAGGTGAAAGCTTGTTGTAGGGAAGGATTATTCACCACTTCTGGCGTACTGTGTATTTTTTTTTTTATACATGTGAGTGTGACAGAAGCCATGGGGAGGCCAGTGATGCTCATTTCTGTGATGCTGTTTGCTGTGATGCTGACGGTGACAGAAGGGAAAAACGTAAGCTGTTTTTATTTGTCATCAAATGTTTGATTTGTTCTAAACCAACTGCAGTAAAATTGTCGTGGCTTCATTTTTTATATGTTTCGTCTTCACTCAGTAAACATATATAGTCCGTTTTAGATTTAAACAACTGTGTTGTTATTTTTTTGTAATTCTCTCTGTATTACAATGCACAGCTTATGATTCAGGTGTTGTACTGGTCATGACAAATTGAATAACCACTATTTTGTCTTAGCAACTTTACTGCTAATGTTAAATATTCTTCTTCATAAATTTCATTTTCATCTTAAACCACCATTAAATCATTTAGTACTTCATAACAAATTCCTAAATTACTTGTTAAAAAAAAGTAGGCTCAGTCTTTCTCATGTTTACTTCCTGCTGCCTCTAATGTGGAACAGTTGATTCTCTACCCCCTTAGTTTTGATATACTGTCCTCATTTGAGTTGTGTGTACTTTTCTGAAACACACTGCATCCTGTATAGGTTTGGGATGTTTCTGCAGTTTGTTTGCACTCCAGTAAGCTTGCAATATTCTGCAGTAAGTGTTTGCTGTGTTTGTTCGAAACTGTTTATGGAAACACAAAGTAATTAAAAAATTGGTCAAATTCGGACGAAAAAAGCTAAATCTTTAAGTAACTGGAACAATTAGTTAATGATGATATCACAAATTAACATTTACTAAGGATTACAATCACAAATTATGAAAAATAAACACAAAAATATTCAAATTGTATGTTATTACTAGAGAATGAGGTCCAGTTATTTTCATGGTTTCAGGTCCACAACAAAACTGAATCCATTGAAATGAAAAGAGCACTGCAGTAAGAAATAATGTGGAGGCATAAAAAGCATCAATTCTATTATTTTGCAGCACAATCCATGGTTTGTGAAGTTGAAACTTAGTGCTTGTGAAATAAATCTGTTATCTTTGTAGCTCATAGCCCATGGCTGACATGTCATATAGCCTACAGACAACACCCTGTGAATCTTCCTTATTTCTGTTTTATCACAGTTGCTTTTCTTTTTCAGTCTCTTTTGGTCCAAGGGGTGCTTCCTCAGCTGATAAGCAGAAACATTTGAAGTGTTGTAAATAAAGGCAACTAGACTCTAAATGTAGTATAATGAATTTTATTTGGACTTGCTTACAACTCTGACAAATCATCTCCTATAAAATGTTATTTTCTGTGGGAAGAATTATGAATACAGTGCATATAAAAAGTATTCACCCCTTGGATGTTTTATATTTTTATAGCTTTTAATCAATCATAATTTGGCTTCTTTGGCAAAAGAATAACTATAAAAGTCCTCTTAAAGATCAAATTGATATCTGATTTATACACAACAATTAAATGTAAATATATGACATAAAATCTGTGATTGCATAAATATTCACCTCCTTTAAAGTGACTGACCTCATTCAAGATGGTCAAGCCAAATGGTGCTAGTAGTCTCAAAATTAGTGAAATTGAAATTACCTTAGTGCAGTGACTGTAGTACAAACACACCTGTGTATGGAAGTTCCATTCACTGATTAATCAGTATTCCATCCTCTGGAGTACATTTAAATCCATCCTCAGTAAATGACTAGTCACATGATAAATGTAGCAGAGTGTGATGTTAACAAGGAGCACGTTGGCTCATGTTTGCCCGAGGAGACAGGAAACAGAGTTAAACTTAATTAAAAAAAGAATGTATTAAATACAAAACTTCAACCCAACCTGGTACCTCAACCCCTCACGCACGCACACACACACACACACATGCAACCCTGCAGTAGGCAGGGGCGCTCCCACCACTGAGCTGTCTCTACACAGCGCTCCTGTTGAGCATAAGACCACAGGGGGGGCCCAGATGATGGTCTATGCCGAAACCGCCTGTAAAGTGTCCTTTTTGTGCTGGGCAGTGGAGCTCCTTCTTAAACCCTTGGGATCGGGGACACCAGACTTAGAGGCCCCCAGCAAAACAGCAGCCTCACAGCAGTGTGACGAACAGCCCACGCTCCGTGCGCCACTCCATACGTCTGTACACAAAATTACATAAACAGCAGCACTCATGCAGAAGAGCACAACCATGCACTCACCAAGCAGACACCACTTCTCCCCCCTCCTCCAGGGAAAGGGTAGCAACCCAACGTCACACCGAGACCTTAAGGAGCCCAAACAAACTTCAAGCACTGTATAAACAACAAGCACATAATCTGACAGACTACATACCAGTACCAGTGTCTAACCTGCTACATCTACATAGATTAGGCATCCTCACAAACTGAGTGACGATGCAAGAAGGAGTCTAGTGAGAGAATCCACCAGGATACATATGACTGCTCTGAAAGAGTTCATCAGCTAAGATGGGAGAGACTGCAGACAACTGTTGTTCACCGGTCAAAGCTTTATGAGAGAGTGGCAGTGAGAAAGCCATTGTTGAATAAAACTCATTATTGACTACAGCTTGCCAAAAGGCATGTTGGAGACTCCATGGTCAATTGGAAGAAAGTTCTTTAGTCTGATGAGGTTAAATTGAGCTTATTGACCATCAGACAAAATGTTATGTTTTGACATCAAATTTTCACCATCCCCACTGTGAAGCATGGTGGTGGCAGCAACATGCTTCTCAGCAGCAGGCCCTGGAAGACTTGTAGAGGTAGAAGACAAATACAGCAAAATATAGAGAACTCCTGGAGGACAATTTGATTCCATCTGCAGGAGAACAAAGGTATGGGAGAAGGTTGATTTCCCATCAAGACAATGACCTGAAGCATTCATCTGGAACTACACAGAAATGGTTTGAAGAGTGGCTGAGTCAAAGCACAGACCTCAGTCCAATAGGAAACTTTTGGCTGGAATGGAAAAGGGCTGTTCACACCTGATCACCACGCAACCTGTCAGCTTGAACAGTTTTGGTTATACATACAGTACATACTGTATGTTTGCTGCAGTTGATCTAATTTTTATTTGTTTATGACTTTTAGTGTGTGTGCAGTGGAAGGGCAAGGTGTCACTGTAAAGGAGTAAAAGGCAACAGGGTAAGTTGTTTGTTTTTACACACATGAAAAGAAGTCAATTATTTTGTTACTGTAATAATGGATGTGTTTCCTACACATAGACAACATTAATAATACTTCTCACATGTTTACAGAATTATTTACAAAATTGTCTGTTAACACATCCATTATTTTGCAAGGACAGATTCTTAATTTTTAATGTATTTCCTGAGAATCTGGCATACACACAAAAAATGTTGCTTTGAATTTGAATACAGCAACTGTCCAGCAATAGAACAGCTTGACTGAATAATGTACCAAGATTGGAAAAATAAAAACAATCAAAATATTTGAAGTTGTCCAGACTTAAGTAAATTAAAGTATATATTGTGTCTTGAATGCAAGAAACAGGTTTATTACATTTCATTTAATTAATTGTTATTTTTTTAGCTGTGATCTAAAAGATAAGGATTGTACAATATATTTAATCAAATATAAAGTTGTGAATAAAATTTTTAAGACTATGAAAGATAGTTATCATGTGTCACATACGTTGTAAAACATACAAAAACAGCCTTTATGAATATGTTGAAATTTGAACACTCCGCCCAAAGTCACAGTATGTCACATTTCATAAGTATTTTCAAAGGTCATTAAAATTCCATATAATTACAACTTTTTTGAAAACATTTCAAAGAAAATCAAATCCTTTCTTGTCAACATGATTAATTAATTTAAGAGAACTTTTCATAACAGTTTAGCGCTAAATAATAACTCACAGGCAATTCAGAATAAAGCATGATTTTTCCTTTCATGCATTTTGTTTGTGTTTCACTCTTTCTTCATCTGACGCTCACACCAACGCACAGGGAGAAAAAGGTTTTCCAGGAGATGCAGGCCCTCCAGGACCGGTGGGCCGTCTAGGTTCCGTGGGCCGTCCTGGGCCGATGGGACAAAAGGTAAAAGTTCTGCTGACTCTACTTATTCTGACTCATTTTCTTCCTTCAGTCAAAATCCAAATCCCATGCCTCAGATAGTTCAGAGCAGGTGATAAATTGCTCTGTATCCTATAGATGTTATAACACATCTCACTGGATCAGTAAGATTAATTATAGGTTTCATTGTTTGAAAGGGCGACACTGGACCTGATGGACCCATGGGAGCAAAGGGCAATCCGGTAACATAACTAGAGTTTCCAAGCTCCCAAGTATATTTAGAGTTTTGGTTCAGTATGTTTTTCAAATTTTTTTTAAACGAATCTCTTTTTGTTTGAATTTACAGGGACCGGAAGGCAAAGAGGGATTTGCTGGGTCGCATGCCTTACCAGTTAGCTACTTTATGTTTTACTTTTACCAATCAGGCGGATGATTCTTTAGATGTTCTGATGGTTTGAATTTCTGCTCAAATTCTCTGACAGGGTATCCCAGGCCTGCAGGGGCCTCCAGGGCCCCCAGGTTACCCCGGCTGCAATGGGACAGACGTGAGAACATATTTTATTATCTTGACAATATCTGTTATTCATTATAACCTTTATGCATTTAACTGTAAAACCTTATTACCATCTACTTCTTATAGGGAGATGAAGGACTGCCTGGTTTTCCAGGCCACTCTGGTTTTGATGGACAGCCAGTAAGCAATAAACTTAAATACTTGCTGCACTTTAATCAAATGTAACCATCGTATCAATTCACCATCAGTGTTGTTTTTGGGTTTTTTATTTACTGTAGGGTCCTCCTGGTCTGCCTGGTTTGAAGGTAATAAAATGTTTGTTAAGTCCTTTGCATATTTCCTGAAAGATGAAACAGCAGAATTGCCCAGTAGTGATCTAAGAAGCAAAGATTCTGATGTACCATAAAAAATAACATGATGCTGCAGGAACATTTATATTCACTGCTTCTCTAAACTCCCGGAGCTCATTTTGTACCTGGTCCACATGAGACCAATAACTTGTTTAAAGATTTTTCAATTTTTTCCCCCTTTTTGTTTCTCTAAAGTCTCTGCTTATAACAAGATGTATTAATTCTCAAAGCTACTTATCATGAAGCGGAAAAAAAGAGTAAATGATCTGCATAAACAATCAAAACTGGTGTTTATCGGAATGACAGCAGCAGGCTATGAAATGAGTTTTAGATCCATATAATAGGCTGCCTAATCACCTATTTTTAGCTGTTGAATAAGATGTATATTTTATGTTTTGGTGTTTAGCCAACTTGTTGAGGCTGTAAATACCTGCACTTCTAAAACTTTCAGTCTATGATACTTCTGGGAAATAAGCCCCAATCTCCTTGCATTAAGAAGAACGAGGCTTTAACACAGTTTAAATCCCCATTGGGACCAGTTTAAATTTAAATTGGTATTGTCTCAGCAAAGAATGGTT
Source organism: Callopanchax toddi (assembly GCA_006937965.1). Classification (NCBI taxonomy): domain Eukaryota; kingdom Metazoa; phylum Chordata; class Actinopteri; order Cyprinodontiformes; family Nothobranchiidae; genus Callopanchax; species Callopanchax toddi. Next base: position 844,264 of record SSNR01000216.1, read on the forward strand.
TGGTCTTTTATAATGCTAAAACTACTTGTGGGCCTGAAATCTATCCAGATTTTAAAAAAAGATGTAGAGATAGTTTAAAAAGGTTATTATTGAGCCACCCACAATTACATTAGGTGAAACAAACTTTAAATGTAAATCTCATTTATCTGTTTTACAGGGTGAGTCTTTGGCATCTGCTCATTCAAAACCAGGACCGCAAGGGCCGCCAGGAAGAGATGGAAATCAGGTAGTTTTGGTGGCAATTTGGCTTTAAAAAACGTGTTTTGTTTGTTAAAATATATAGCTCTTTAAAACTTGTCATTAATTAAATATGCAAATAATGATCATTTTTATTCTGACAGTCAAATGTGTTTAAACTGTGTTGAAATTTTCTTTGGATTTCAGGGACGTGTAGGTGCTCCAGGAGAGCATGGGCTACCAGGAAACCTTGGACAAAGAGGATCTGTTGTGAGTAAAGTTCTTTTTTTTTTTTTTTTTTTTTTTTT
>SSNR01000216.1:844758-892693 GCA_006937965.1 Callopanchax toddi
TTTTTTTTTTTTTTTTTTTTTTTTTTTTGACTGCTGGAAAAACTTTCACAAATTCTTACTTCAAATATCTGAATTCCAGGGGGCTCCAGGTCATTTAGGAGCTCCAGGATCTAAGGTAACGCTGATGAGTGTGTCTTTTTATATTTGTGACAAATTGTGAAATGAGGGTCAGTATATCTAGTGAGATAAAGCACAGCTGCAGAATCTCTGCTGATTCTTAGACAATTTGCATTCACAGCACCTGGGAAAGTCTAAATATTTCCCATTTAGAGTGTTAGCTTTGACTACTGGTTTACTGCATCACTCACTCATCAGTAGTAAAGCAACATGAACCTTCACATTGACATGCACCTTAAAGCTGGAAGTAAAATCACACAGGAATCATGATGATGAGGTTTCTATCTGGCAAGATTTTACTTTAAAGTAATTTGTGGTTGCCATACTTTTTTTTCCTTCAGGAAAGATTTGTCAGATCTGATTGTTTTTTGAAAGAACATGTGATCCCTTCTTCAGGGTCAGGAGGGCATTGCTGGTGTTCCTGGACCCCGAGGACCAAAGGTAGCTTTTATAAATGGCTAAACATCATAACAGTGTCTCTTTTGTCCTTTATTAGTTGCATAATATATTTTTTTTCATTGAGAACAACCTTAATTTGTTTGATGTAGGGGTTACGAGGCCCACGAGGTCCACCAGGTCCTCCAGGCAGAATTAAGGAGTTTTTAACTGGGAGTCAGTTGCTGAAGGTATGGTTAAAGTAACACAGATTTTCATCAGAGTGGTGTTTCTTTCGTGAGAAAGTGTTACAGCGGTTTTGACATAAGACCATTTGAGATATTGCAGGTGCACTGATGGGAGAAAACAAGTTTCTCACCCTTTTCAGAGTTTCACACATTAAAATCAAATGCTACCCAGTGTTATCACACTTCACCAGCTGAAAATGGTCCAGGCTTTCTGACAGCTGACTGAACAGCAGGCTTTTACACAAACTACATGTAGCTGAGGTTTCAAACAGCGAAGGTAAAAGACAACAGAGGGGAATGCATTCATATCAGGAGAAAAAGAAAGTTCATATCTTGACTTTGTTTAAATTGAGTTATTTATTCAATGCTTTAGGCTCATATTAAGTGAGGCACTCCTTCTGCTGCCCAGTATGTCATGTGTAGTAACACTTAAAATGATATTTTCCTTAAGTTGCTTCTATTCTACTTCTTGTTGTACTTAAATTAAAATAAATTCCTGGATTCAGTGCATATCTGAGTTGTTTCAGTGGGCAATTTACAGGATCTCAATCATCACACTGCAACCTGCATCATTTAAATATAAACATCCCATATCAGAAACTGTTAAAGTCAAGGCAGTAAAAATGTTTAATATAACTATAATGAAACTCATAACTCATAAAATATGAAATAAATGAAAGAAGACAAGTGCAACAAAAACATGCTAAAAAAAAAGTGACTAGACTTTTCTATTATTTATTATTTAAATAATCAAATATTTATGTATGGTTTACTGCAGTTGTTACAAAGCCTTTAACCTGAGGTTTTTGTCTTATCCAGGGTGTAAAAGGAGACAAAGGAACTGTGGGAGACAAAGGCTGTAAAGGTGATCCGGTAAGTTCTGCTATAAGATTCAGTCAACAGATGTTGTTTTTGAAAAGTTAACATTTTTGTCTCTGGTCTTTGTGTTAATTTGTCATTAGGGACCACCTGGTTATGGCTTCTACGGAAAGGGAGTGAAAGGAGACCAAGGAAAGCCAGGTTCAGAAGTAAGTCTAATCTCTTCATACATTCTATATTTCATATACAAATATAAATATAGAGCAAGAGAGAGAGAGAGAGAGAGAGAGAGAGAGACTGGTCAGCAGAGGGCAGTGGTGCTGCATTAGGCTCGGTGCATGTATCCTGTTGATAAACAGAACCAGTCTTATCCAAATTTTAATTGTACTGTTTTACCATCTGTCAGCAAACAAGGCCACCCAAAAACCATGACAGCAGCTGCTTTGAAACAGTGAAACATGTTTAGCCTCAGTGCAGCTACAAGTTAGCCATTATTCAATATGTCTATAACTATTCCTGAATAGACCTGAAACTGTGCCTGGAGTCTATGTTTGCTATATATTTTGTATTTACTTGAAAGGACACCTCTAATCAACAGTTTTGAAAATCTGGTCACACTTTCTTTTGATGCAGATGCAAATATTCCTCTTCACAAATGGATAATTATGTAACTCCTTTGAATGTCCCTAAACTGCTTTTATATTTTTTGAGTGAAAATGTGTCTCATAAACCTGGAATGAACCACCTGACATACAGAAAGTGTAAACTTCACCTGTTTTTATTCGCCTTACCAAATAGAATTTCCAATTGAAAAATAAATCTAGATGCGTTAAGAAGTTTTTTAATCAAAAATAATGCCTTCATACGTAACTTTCATACAATATTATCTCTACAGGGAAAGCCAGGGAAGGATGGTGATCCTGGACTACCTGGAATTAGGGTAATTTCCTAAAATATATTCGTAGAACGTTAGCAAACTGTGGTGCATATGTTTGTCCAAGGCTTTATAATAATGCAGTTCTATTTAGGGAAGGCCTGGCCCCAGAGGTGTGCCAGGTTATCCGGGGACACCAGGAGGGATGGTCAGTTTCAGTGTGTCTGTCAATCTATTTGTCTGATTTTAAACTTTATAAATGTCTGGTTAATCTTTTGTTTATGTTCTTTTATTTTTCAGGGCGAGAAAGGAAATAGGGGCCCTGTAGGTCCTCCAGGAGATGTATGTTTATTCAAATATTGAGGTTTTTTTACAACAATTTTTTGTGTCACAGTCTTTCTTTATTCTATATTAGACATAAACCATAGTCTTTTTGTGTCATTTTAAAAGTAAAGTCAATCCAGGAAGTTCCCTTTGTTCCAAAATACTACCAAAATTAATCAATTGCAAGCATCCCAGCAGGTGTAAGGTTGGAATGATGAGTCCCTAAACATCCTGACAGCAAAAATCTGATCATTTTTTGCTGTAATCCAGGGTTTATGTATGAATCTCAGTGGTTGCAGAGCTCCAGTTATATAACCCTTAGAGTTACTGCAATATGAGGCTTCTAAAATGACACAAACATGGTTTTAAATTCAGCTAACATGTAAAAAAGTCAGCACAAGGAAAATGTGATCATGCCTTTTGTTTCTGGTAATGAGTCTATCAGCTGTTTGTATTAACTGGAGATAGTAAAGAGAACAATGTTTTATATCTAACTGTGAGTGTTTTAAATCAGTTTATTCATACAGCATCGATTTACAACAAAAGTCAAGGCAATGCAGAGAAACGTTCAGTCTAATAAAACATCATCAATCTTAATCCAATTTCTTCAAATTCAAGGCAGTACTTTTCCTCTGAGCACTTTTGTACTGTTGTATTCTGGCAAGTCTACACATTAAAATGTTTTGTTGGGCGTTTATGCAATATTGGAAAATATAAATTTCTAATCCCTATGAGACAGAATCCTTGAGAGTACTTTAACAAGTAAAAGATGGAAACTTGAAGTAGAATTTAAAGACATATCTGGATAAAAATGATCAAGAACTGGAGGTCAAAGTAATGTCATCCATATTGTGGCTTGACAGTTTGTTCTTAAGGTGCTGAGGTTAAAGAAAAAAACAACAACTTCAGTCAGGTCTGAATTCAAAAGCAGAAAATTTAAATTTAGCCAGACTTTAAGCCTTGTTTATCAAACTGATTTAGATCAAAAGTATCAGCATAACTCACATACTTTTTCTACTAAATAATAAGAAACATTAAAAAAAATGAATTCAACAGATAAATATGACTTCAACCTTTATGTTCTTGGTCTCTTCCCAATTACTTGTTCAACCCTCTGCAACAGGATGAATTGGCTGATAGCAGCAAACAAAGGCCTGACATTTAGCAGGACGAGTATACTGTACATACATTGTCTGAGGTGGCCAAAAGAGTTTGTTGAGCTCTAAATCCTGACTGAAATTCTTCTGATTTTTATTAGGTTAATGCACACAGCTGATCAGAAATTGGTCTATTTAAATAAATGTGAGATTGATATGGTTTAGTAATGGGCTTAGAACTCTATGCTGCAAAGCTGAGAATAAAAAAACTTATAAAGTTTAACAGAATTTAAGAATTGATGTCTTTTTTTCTTGTTGGCTTCATTTTTTAGATTTTCACGCCAGAGCAACTCAAAGGCGTTATGGGAGATCCTGGTCTTCCAGGTTCTCCTGGACCTCCTGGGCGCAAAGGTAAATGCATGTTGTGTTCTATGACAGAGCAAGCAAATCAGAAAATAGACAACTAAGGTCTGTGTCTATTGTGTCTATTCCTGTGGTTGTGCTAAAATAACTGCTACAAATTAGCATTTAAATAAATATCTAATCTTTTTTCAGGTGGTATGGGTTTTCCTGGACCTGCTGGACCACCAGGTGTGCAATCCAAACATCTGTTTTACCAGCTACTTAATACTAGAATTGCTTATAAAATGTTTTAATATGTCAGCATATAGAAAAAGGACTGCTCTAAAAACATTTATCATAAATTTTCCCTTTGCTTCATATAGGTGACATATTTGGAAACGTTGTGCCTGGTCCACGTGGTTCCCCTGGCTTTCCAGGTCCTAGGGGAGACCCTGGTGATCCTGGAGGTTTTCACACTGGACCTCCAGGTCCAGATGGAGATCCTGGTTTTCAAGGGCTTCCTGGGGACCGTGGTCCACCTGGACCTCCTGAAGACAGAAGTAAGTAAAAGTGTCATTAAAAAATGTATTTATATCAATATTTTTAAATCAAATTAGATTTATGGCAAAAAAATAAAATAAAAGTCTTCCATAAAAGTCAGCAAAAATTTAAACTGGATGCAGCAGGTTAGTCATTGCTTTTTAGTTTCTTAGATTAGTCATAGAAAGTCTTTTACAATGAAATTGTGATACATTTTAATATTTACTTATTTCTCACTTCAGCTAATGTGACTTGTACCAAACATTTTGATTTGGAGTCATTTTGACAATGTTGTCTTTAAGAGAGAATGATTCGGATCTAAAACCAAAACACACACGTTAAGCATTTAAATTGAGCAATGTTGACAAACTCTTATGAGGACGCTAATTAAACGTGTTGTGGAGTTGCTTTTTAGCTAACAGAGTTACAAAGGGTCTTCCAGGAATGAAAGGAATGAAAGGTCTTCCTGGACTCACGGGATATGATGGGACGCCTGGAAAGAAAGGTGGGTAATTAAGGGTTGATAAAAAGTGAAAAATTGCCATTTAATTACCGGTAGTTGTATTTTGGTATTACCTCATGATCATTGATGTTTGCAAAACACATTTCAGTTTTTTACCATTTGTTTACATGTATGTACTTACTAGGAGAGAAAGGGGAGACCTGTTTTGAGTGTGGATCAGGACTTCCAGGGCCACCAGGTCCCCAAGGTCCACCTGGCTTTCCTGGTACAACTGTTCATTCTTTTAAAACTCTCAATTAACAATCTTTCTTATAGAAATACTATAAATCTTTGATCTTCCAAAATGGCATGTTTCTGCTGTCACTCAGGTGCTATAGGGGAAAAAGGTGACACAGGCTTCCCAGGACACATGGGTATACAAGGACGGCCTGTAAGAAAACACAATTTTATGTTTTTTTTTTTTTGTAAATTTATTAAAATTTATACAATATTTATACTAGTGATTTTAAATAAAATATTCTTATTCCACAGGGTCTTGTTGGTTCAAGAGGATTGCCAGGCCTTCCAGGAAAGAAGGGAGAATCATACTCTTCTCCCGGGTTCAAGGGGGAAAAGGGAGACCCAGGACAGCCTGGAAGACCTGGTCTAGATGGCTTTCCTGGATCTCCTGGATTACCAGGTCGCAAAGGCTCTCAGGGACTTCCCGGGGAATCGGTGAGGGGTTTGAGCAATTTATTGTTACCAGATAACCTTCAAATTATTAAAGCAATTCATGATTTTACATTTTCCCTAAATTCAGATTCATTGACAAGACTCAACTAAATAATAAATGTCCAAATCTCCAGTATTTTGTTCCTGGTGTAGAAGGAGAACGTGGATTTCCTGGTCCACCAGGGTTTTTAGGTAATGAAGGACCAGTTGGCTACTCTGGACCTGTAGGACATGGACCTCCTGGACGTCCAGGGATTAAAGGAGACACTGGTGTACCTGGCCTGCCAGGACAGCCTGGATCTCCAGGTGATTTTTTTCAAAATGTAAAAGAACACATTAAAAAGGAGACAACCCTACATATATCCTTTCCTTGTGCTTTTCTGTTATAGGCCAAAAAGGAGAACCTGGTCATTTTCACACCCAAGGACCTCCAGGACCACCTGGATTTAAAGGTTTGCCTGGTTCACCAGGAAGTCCAGGTAAGCATGACTGACTGAATGGATGGATGGTCGGTCTTTTGGTCATTTTACAATTTGCCACTTGACAGAGGAAAAAATATACTTTCATACTTAACAATAATCCAGGTTATCAAGGAGCACCAGGTGGCCCAGGAGCACCGGGTAGTCATGGACAAAAAGGTGAAAGAGGTGAAGTGTCATTCCCTGGAAGGCCGGGATTCCCAGGAATAAAAGGTAATATACCAAGTATACAAAAGCACTTGACATTTAATGCAAAAATTTACAATTTGAAAAGTTTGTTAATGTAACATGCATATTTTTACCACTGTGGTTGTTGTCCAGGTGATAAGGGACAGCCAGGCCCTCCAGGCACTCCAGGTCGGGGCTTCACTGGTCGTACTGGACATCAGGGCCCACCTGGTCCTCCAGGAGAGAAGGTCAGAAGCACACGGAGACATTTTGGATGTATACAGTGGGAGCATTAGTAGGAGATGTGCTGTTTTCAAGAACTTTGTTATTCATTATGAAAGTGAAAAATAAAGAAGACAATTTGTCTTGATGGAAGTTTTGAAAACAGATATATTTTAGAAAAGAGATTAAATAGAGATGCAAATAAAATTCTAGCACCTTGCAAAGTACCCTGAAGTCAAGGAATGAGCTGTTGGGGAGCTTACAATTTTTAGTTACGCCAAGTTCTGTTTTTAGCCATTTCTAATCTCTGTTGGTCTAACAAAACAAGTTGATGCTGCCTGCAGTTTTGCATTTTTTATCATAAAGATAAATGGATTTTAGTCATTAGAAAGTGAAGGTTTGTTTCAACAAATTGCCTGAGGAAAAGTAAGAAGCTGGACCATTAAAACTGGATGACTTCCATTATACTGCTTTGTGTTTTTCTTTTAGTTTAATAAGTAGAAATTTATGTCATTACTAGATTTGACAACTTGTAGCAAAAACTTACATAATGTTTTAGGGTGACGGTGGTCCTGGACTCCCTGGCCCTCCTGGTCCTCCAGGACCTCCAGGTGAAGATGGAGCCCCAGGTCCACCTGGTGATTCTGGAATTCCTGGCTTTCCTGGGAGACCCGGACTAATGGGAAAAGCTGGAGTTCCAGGAGAAAAAGGTTCCCACACATCAGCCTCTGAATAAAACATTAAAAGTTACAAATAGTTTGTTTTTTCATTTTGACATGTAGTGCATTTTATTTTCATACAGATAAATGTTAATCTAGTTTCCATATTATTTTATGCTTCATGCAGGAATAAAAGGTTCAGTCGGACCTCCAGGGTTGAAAGGGAGCAAAGATTTGTGTAAAGGTTTGCCTGGACCAGAGGGACCACCAGGGCATGATGGAAATTCAGGACATCCAGGTTAGATGTTAAAGTTATTTAATCCCCTTTTATGTCAGCTTTGAAAGGACAGCACTGTAGAAAGTGATAGATATTTGTGAAAATCCTCCCACTGTTTTCCTTTTTCTCTCAACTTGCCACCATCTCTTTCTTTCTCCTCTCTCCAAGGACCAAATAGTTTTCCTGGTGAAAAGGGAGATGCAGGTTTACCTGGGTTTGGTTATCCTGGCCCCACTGGTGATCCTGGTCTCCCTGGGTCATCATCACCAGGCTCGCATGGGCCCCCTGGACCAAAAGGAGCTAAAGGACTAAATGGCTGGCCTGGTCAACCAGGTATGGGATTTGTGCAGTATCACCTGATCCACCATGTCAAACGCAGTAGTCAGGTTAAGGAGCACTAAGACAGCAGGGATGCCAGAGTCAACCATAAGCATTTCTGTACTGTGGCAGGGTCTGAAACTGGACTGAAACTTCATAGATCTCATTAGCAGCCAGGTGAGATGGTAACTTTTTAAAATCATCTAAACTTTAGAAAGGAAAATTAATTTAGAGATTGGTCTAAAATGAGATCAAACAAAAGGTCTCAAATGTCTCTTCTTGAAACGAGGTTAGCATGTTTAAAAGATGACACACTCGCCTCGTCTCGTCTCGTCTTCTTCCGCTTATCCGGGTCCGGGTCGCGGGGGCAGCATCCCAACTAGGGAGCTCCAGACAGTCTTCTCCCCAGCCACCTCCACCAGCTCCTCCGGCAGGATCCCAAGGCGCTCCAGGGCCAAACCAGAGATATATTTTCTCCAGCGTGTCCTGGGTCGACCCGGGGGCCTCCTGCCGGCAGGACATGCCTGAAACACCTCCCTGGGGAGGCGTCCAGGGGGCATCCTAACAAGATGCCCGAACCACCTCAGCTGGCTATTGGATTGAAAGATGACACACTGTCTAAGAAAATGAGAAAGTACAGCATCAGAAAAAACAAATTTGTCACTATACCCATTTGAAATGATTGATTGCAGACATACATTAATGTATATAAGATTTCATCTCTTGTTCCTGTAGCCCATACACAACCCCAGTTGTTGTTTTATTTCACCGCATCACTGAAAACCTGTAATGCTCTCACTGAGCATTAAAGCGGCTCTCTGGATTATTTTTCTCTGTATGAAAGTTTTCTAAATGTTTTAAATGATATTCCAGGTCTAAACTATGATCTATGGGTTGAGTTCCACAACATCTGTCATTCTGATGAAGACCCTCCTTCCTCCTAGAGACCCCTTTCCATTGTTTCTTGCCGCCGACATTTTTCAGCCAATGAAATTCAAATTTCTGCATTCTCTCAACATGCACGCGCATCGACCAAACCTGTACCAGTAGGGGGCGTTGTCGTACAGGACGCTCCGTGTGTTTCTCTGTTTACCGTCTCGTTCACTGAGGACTCACAGCTCATTTCTACTAAAAACCTACCCATTCCCCAGCTAAAGACGGATTTATTTTTATTTTTAAACCTTTCACCTCACAGAATGGCAAGGCTTGACAGGGTTACGCGTTTATTTTGGTCAGAAAGTTCATCCAGGGCCGAGTCAAGTTCAGCTTCAGAGTCCAGCAGCAGCTCTCTGCTAACAGAGCTAATATCAGAAGCAGCAGGGACAGAGAGGGCTCATCAGACCCTCGTAGTGTTGTTGGAATAAGATTGTGAACTGTGAGTGATTAAACCCTACACATTGAGCTGTACAGTTCATGCCCGAAGTATATGTGCTGTGTGCACGCGCGCACACATGACCGGACGCGCGTGTCGAGATGTTTTGAGGAAGAGCCTTTGGACGCTAGATTCAAAAACTACGGTGGCCCCTAGAGACAAAACACATGCAAAACAGAAAACACATGCAAAATAACAAAAACACATGCAAAAACCCAAAACACATGCAAATCAGAAAACATGCAAAACCCAAAGCACATGCAAAACAAAAAGCATTCCAAAACTGAAAACACATGCAAACCAGAAAGCATGCAAAAACAGAAAACACATGCAAACCAGAAAGCATGCAAAACTGAAAACACATGCAAATCAGAAAGCATGCAAAAACTGAAAACACATGCAAACCAGAAAGCATGCAAAAACTAAAAAACACATGCAAACCAAAAAGCATGCAAAAACTAAAAACAAATGCAAACCAGAAAGTAGGGATGGGCGATATTTTATCGTGTGCAATATACCGTTGAAAATTCTCTTCACGATAAAAATTTGTCTTCTCGCGATAACAACGATAAGTCTAGTTGATGACGTAGTTTTGCGCGCACCCGGTTCACGTGCGGAATGTAAACAAACATGGCGGAAGGCGGACGTGAGGCTGAGGAGGAGCTCATTTTAAAACGAGGAGCTACACTGAACTTTTATCCGCAGTCCGGATCCAGACCAGGTTCTGTCTGGACCGAACAGCAAATCCAGGACCCGGTCCCTAGTCCATGAACAGTGGACGTGTCCGAGGAGATGCGCGAGTGCTAATTAGAATTTACGCGTTGTTTACGCGTTAAAGACACACGAAATTTCGTGCGTTAAAGTCACCTGTGGCTTTCCATACTGCAGAGCGCAGACCTGTGATCCACACGTCCTGCGCTCTGCAGCAGAAGAACCACAGGAACTGGTCCGCCAGAGCGCATCAGGTGTCAGACCTGATCTGCACAGAGCTGCACCTCACCTGATGCTGCGCAGCGCTCGACTCCGAATGGAGAGTTTTTAGAAATGTTTATATGATGACTGGCTGATCGACTAATTTAGAGTCTAATCCTATGAATTTATGTGCTAAATGGGCCCGGTGTTAGATCAATCAAGTAAATGAAACCGAGCGATCTGCAGCTTTTAAACAGGTTCTCCAAACCGTGACATCAGTGGAGGATGAAAAGATTAACAAACATGCAATAATATTTAAAAGTAATGAAATAATGCTACTGAAATAGTAATTATTATAATTTTTAAAATTAATAAGTGACGGTTAAAAACAGATTATGATCGGATTTTTAAAACCCTGTCAGTCAAATGACGGAAAAGAAAAAAGTCTAGCGCAACCTCTGATTTCCAGTGAAAAATGATAAAACCCATACATTTTCATTGATTTCTGAAACCCCCTGGATGCCCCAGACAGAAGGTGAAAAGTGAACATGTCAAAGGCTGTGTTCGAATTCAGGGGTAGGACGCTTATGAGGACGCATTTTGAGGCCGATGACGTCACAGCGCCGCGACGAGTGCTGTCCGAATTCGAAGGATACTCATTCATGCGTCCTCAAATGCGTCCTCGCTCCACCCCAATTTCGGAGAAGGGTCTGGCTGCGGCCCCTGTGGAGCTCCACAGTAACCGGATACACGTCACCTCCACACTAACCGAAAACACATGACCTCCACAGTAGCCAGAAGAGAGGCACCTGGGTCAACAACCCTCCCCCTCCCCCTAACCCTAACCCTAACCAATTCCGGTACGGTATACGGAGGTTGTGTAAAAGTCGATTTAATTGAAGTTTCGTGTTTCCGGTTAGTGTGGAGGTCACGTGTTTCCGGTTACTGTGGAGCTCCACAGCAGCCGCAGCCAGATACTATTGCAATTTCGAGGATGGGTCGGGTGTATCCTCGCTGGCCAAGGCTATCCCAGGATGCTTTGCGTGCCGGCCGTAGGACTCTACTTTTTTTTTTCTCAACTTTATTGAATTTACAACACAGGACACAGTTGGATTCTACTGGTTCAATTTAGCAGCAGTAGCAGAAAAAAACAGACAGCAGTTCAGTTTTAAATGTCAGTTTTTCAAAAGATTATAAAAAGCTTGTGTTTAGGAATTTTTTGCTTATCTTTATATGAAGTTTAATAATAAAAATCTCCACACAAGAGGTTGAATATTCCATTTTTCATGTTATTTAAGACAATAAATCAATGTAAGCTAGCTTGAATGTTTTAAATGAAAGTTTAGGAAATAAGTCACCATAAAAGAGCTTAAAGTGTTTCTTTAGATCCATTTTATTAGCTTTAGCCTGTCTGTCGGCGCTGTCACGGTTGCTAAGCGACTGGACTGAGGGGCGGGGATAAGTATGAGGCTAGAGTCAGACCGTCTGAATTCAGAGCCGCTTATTTCCGGTCTTAGCGGTCGAGCAAGGAACCAACCTAGGTAGACCAGCAAGTCCACGTCCTCAGAAGCATCCTACCCCTGGATTCGAACACAGCCAAGGAAAAGGAAAAAAGGACGTTTGATTAAATTACTTCCTGTTTATCTTGTAAATCGAGCTCTGCGCTGCCCTCTAGCGTCCTGGAGTACTTCCGTTGTGTTTTGGGTTTTTGCACGCTTTCTGGTTTGCATGTGTTTTCTGTTTTTGCATGCTTTCTGGTTTGCATGTGTTTTCTGTTTTTGCATGCTTTCTGGTTTGCATGTGTTTTCAGTTTTTGCATGCTTTCTGGTTTGCATGTGTTTTCAGTTTTTGAATGCTTTCTGATTTGCATGTGCTTTGAGTTTTGCATGTTTTCTGATTTGCATGTGTTTTGGGTTTTTGCATGTGTTTTGTCTCTAGGGGCCACCGTAAAAAACTGCTCTCTTGATGAAATAATCCAGAGTGCGGCTTTAATGAGAGCAGGATGTAATAGAATGCCTTCAGTTCTGGTTGAAAAGTTGACACTTTTATATTTTTGGGAATTGTTGTTTACCATTGGACTGCAGCCAGTGTAAATTTACACTTTGAATCTTTGTTTTGACAACTTTACTGTATACTGAAGATGAACACATGCATGAACAGATGTTAAAGCTAGTCTTTATGCCTTCAATTTTATTTTTGTTAGGATTAAGAGGAGATCCTGGACCTGATGGAAGATCAGAACATGGGCCTCCGGGATTACCTGGGATTCCAGGACCACCTGGTTTAATAGGTAATGCAAAAATAGCCCCCCGATGAAATTATCAGACCTATTTTTCCTTTCACTATTTTCATTGATAATCATTTGTTGTAGATATTTGTATAGTACTCAACTGAGATTCAGGAGTATGTTTGCAGGAGACCCAGGTCCAGATGGAGCTAAAGGTTTCCAAGGATTACAAGGCATAGATGGAGAACCAGGCCCCAGAGGTCCGCCAGGGCCCCCACCTCCACCTCTAAACTCAACTGGACCACCAGGGGAATTCGGAGATCCAGGTACAGTTCGTTGTTAACTCACAATGGATTTTACATCCAGCCAATTACACAAAATAAAATAGAAATCAGGAGACTTCTTCTCTTATTTGTAAATTATAAATTAAAGTATGGAGCAGATTGAGATACATTAATTGTGTTCTGTAAGGACATCCTGGTCTACCTGGTGCTGATGGTGATCCTGGGAGAATTGGACCAAAGGGGCCCAGAGGAAATGCAGGCCCACCAGGAGGTCCAGGACTAAGAGGTTTGAATTAGTCATATTAAATTTGTCTGTTTTATGCCCCATAAATTTATTACATATTTAATGGTTCTCTGTATCTTTACGTGGAGGTCCACCTGGGGATCCAGGTATTGATGGACCAGTGTCTCAAGGAATTCCAGGTCCTCCAGGAGCCCCAGGAGACTCAGGACATAGAGGTCATCCAGGTAAGATCCACTCTTCATATGTTCAATTACTTATTTGGTTTATAGTACAAGATACAATACAATACATTAAAGATCTAATGTCACAATCATCATGTGTTATCATCATCAGCAGCAACACATGCCATCATGTGCCATGTGTTTTATCACTTTGAAGAATTGAGAATGTTGAGTTTTTTTTCTAACCAAGTATAAAAATGATGTTAAATCAAATTATAAATTATACCAAAGTACATTTTGATCCATACTGTTTGAGTTTATTTTTGTTAATAACTAAGAACATATGTGTTGTTTCAAGAACAGCTTAATAAAATAAGTGTTGAAAAAAGTAACTTCACACAGTTTTTAATTTGTCTGAAGGAAGTTTTTAATTCATAGAGATGCATAGTCATCATGCAGATGCTCTTTTTCTAAAAATAAAAATTATTGCTTCTTTTTTATTTTAAGGGCCCAAAGGAATGAGGGGAGATCCAGGAGGTCCTGGAAGACCAGGAGCTGTTGGTGTTCCTGGTAAACCTGGTTGGAATGGACCTGCTGGAGAGCCGACCTATAGATTTGGACCACCTGGACCAAGAGGACAGAAGGTAGTGATAACCCTTCATTGAACACCAGCACTAAAATGTTTTTAATCCCTTCTATTTGAATAACCAAAAACTGTTCTTGTTTCTCTATCTTTGTTTTTCTTTCATCTCCAGGGTGAACCAGGGATAAGCAGTACTATTTTGCTGAAAGGTCAGAAAGGAGAAGCTGGTTTTGAAGGGCCAGAAGGTCCACTAGGAGATCGTGGAGCCAAAGGAAACCCAGGGCCTGTTGGAGAAAATGGTTGATCCTTCGTAATTGCGCTTCCTCTTCATCTGTTTTAACCTCACAGCTCAACTCCTGTCCATCCCCTACTGTTTCAGGTGCCCCAGGCTTTCAAGGTCCAGAAGGCACAGGTGGCCCTCCTGGAATCAAGGGACACCCAGGACCGATTGGAAGGCCAGGTAAAATGTTGGTTAAAATGTAACTACGACATTTCTTGTACAATTCTACAACGCAAAACAAGAACATTACTTTTGTTTCTGCTTTAGGCAGCCCAGGCTTACCGGGTAAGATTGGAGACCCTGGTCCTAAAGGCAACCAGGGTCTTGATGGTTTCCCTGGGCCACCAGGGCAGAAAGGGGAAACTGGTAAGAAAAATCACCCAAAAAAAAGTTATTTTAGCTTGTTAAAAGCTTGTTATACCCAAAGGTAATTTATTGCTCCATCTCTCCTCTATAGTCATAATAGGAGGGCGGCCTGGGAGACCTGGTGATCCTGGTCAACCAGGTGAGTTGCAGGACGATGAAATCTATTTATTTTTTGTTATTTCACCTTTAAAGGAAGCATACTTTGCTGTATTTTCACCAGTTGTTAAGATTATTTGAAACCTTAATGGAATGTGTGTGTTATGGTGAGAACACAACCGTTTAACAGCACCACAGCCTCATTTTTATAGGTGTTTATATTTTTCTTGCCACATTTGAAGGAAGACTGAAACACTCAATCCTTCACTTCTGTGGAGTTTGTCTCTCATCAGAATGGTGTTAAACTCTGCATTATCATGCAAAAGTACATTTGGATGCAAAGTGGGCTTAATAACCCTTAAAGCTTGGTTTTTTTTTTTTTTGTTGTTTGTTTGTTTGTTTTTTGTGTTTAGAACATGATACATTATCTAGTCTGAGAATACACACAAGCACACTGAGAAGAAAAAAATCATGACTGGCATTTTCATTCTCAGATGAAATGAAGTTTAATTTGTCGTATGGATTAGTATTTATAAAAACTACTCATTTAACTTTAGTCATAAATAAGTTTCTGATTATACTTCCATTTTCAATTCATTGTCTATTTGGTTCTGTTTTGTGGATATTCATCAGTCACTGGGCAAGAAACAAGGCACACCCTGGACAAGCCACAGCCCTCTCTGATTGCAAAATTAAATTAAATAAAAAAAAACATGGCAAATAGGAATGAGTTGATTCCAAATTCCAAATTAGTCCTATCAGTTACTTCAATTTGTTTTTGTTTTTTTCCTGTATGCTAGGTATTCCTGGGAACACTGGTCCTCCTGGCTTGCCTGTAACAGGTAGTCCTGGACCAGTAGGGAACAGAGGACCTCCAGGTCCACCAGGTGTAAATGGTCAAAGAGGACAACCAGGAAGAGAAGGGGCTTGTGTTCCTGGGCCTAAAGGAGATGGTGGTTTCCCCGGCAATCCTGGGAGCAGAGGTGAGTGGGATATGCTGAAACATGAAATAATCTTGTGGACATTTTTTTTGCAAACTGATATTGGACCCACAACCTCAATATATCTATCAGACATAAATAAAGTATTCCAACATGTATTTATGGCTTAAGTTATTGTTTTTTTTTTTCACATTAACAAAGTACCAAAGCATCTACTTTCCAAGTCAATTAGAAGACGGGTGTATATTGTGTCTTTTTTGAGGGAAAAATTTTAAGGTAAAAACTGTTTGACTTTTCTTTTAAATCAAGTGTTATTAGTCATAATGAACACTGTGTCTAATCTAATTGTAGGCTATCCTGGCCCACCTGGTCCTCCAGGTCCCACAGCAGAAGGGCTTAAAGGAGACAGAGGAGATCCAGGTCATTCAGGAATCCCTGGTTATTGTGGACCTCCAGGAGATCCTGGCCCTCAAGGGCCACCTGTAAGTGATTGCAACATTAATTTTGTCATTAAATAAAATGTTATTTGAAATGTATGTGGATTACTTTACTTAAGAGGGATGGAGTCTTTAACAAATCCTTATTTTGTATATACTTTTTTTTTCAACTAAAGTAGTTCTCTAAGATTTCTTTCAAAGTATTTTTCTTTCTTTTTTCATGATGGAGATTTAAGTTTGTGTATGTATAAAGTGCCAAATCAAACTTCCACAGCAATGCTTCAAGTCTAAGCTTTGACTTCTTATTGGCCCATCTGCCTCTCCAGGGTCCAATAGGTTTACCTGGAGGTCCAGGAGCAAGAGGTGATCCAGGCCCCTCTGGAAAAGAAGGCCACCAAGGTAATCTATCATCTTTCAACTACAGACAAAGTATGATCTATCACTACAGAAGAACAATAGTCCACAGTTGATTTATGTTCCCACAACAGAGGAATATAGAACTGAGAATAGAGGAGACAAAAAAAAAGGATTTATGAGACTTCATCCCCCTTTGTCTGATACCTGATAGAGTGGTGTTTATATAATACTATGTGAGTACAAACTAATTCCTTTGAAGTCTTTACATATTCTATGTTTTAGGTGACATAGGAGATCCTGGATACACTCCAGGATCACCTGGTCTACGTGGTTTCAAAGGTTTTCCTGGATTCCCAGGTATGGTAAAGGTCTGTCTTAGTAAGTATTTCTACCATTGAATGTTGTGCATTTTCATCTAAATTCTCTCATGTTGTGCATACACAGGCCCTAAAGGTGAGCCAGCCTTTAGGAGAAAAATCTATATACCAGGAGATCCTGGTATACCCGGACACAAAGGTGATCTAGGACCCCCAGGGAGCATTGGACCACCGGGACGACAAGGACCTCCAGGTTAAGTTTCATTTCAGTTTATTGAATGCAAAGCAACTTTATGTGCTTTTAAATGCATTTCCAAGGTTATTGTTACAATTTATGCAATGAGCTTGGAGTTTTTTTCTGTTTATTTATGGATATATTTTGCAAGCCTCAGTGCAAAAACCATTATTTATTCCATGCTTCTTCTTCTTTTGCATTGTATGAGTGATTTTAAGTCTTTTACCTCAGGAGTGCCTGGCATCAAAGGAGTAGGTGGAATAAGCCCACCTGGCCCTCCTGGATTTACTGGCCACAAAGGAGACAAAGGACAGGCAGGACTGCCAGGTGTGTTGAAATTTACCAGAAAATTACATAAGATTTTATGACAGACACATCACAATGTAAATAAAATTGAGACATGTTTAAGCCCAATTTTAGTCAGTATAATCAGCTGCTTTATATAATGTTTTTGCTATTGTACTCGTATGTTAAACAGAAAAGGCTGATTGGGACAAAAACTGAGTAAAATCTTTCACTTCTACCCTGAAAAATCCTTAACCAAAGTTGCACATATGGTATTTTGTTAAGCCTTTATTGTACTCTCCAGGTCCAGAAGGGAGACCTGGATACCCAGGTCGTAAGGGTCCAAGAGGGTTGCCCGGCAAAGCTGTTACAGGCTACATAGCCAGTTTCCTGATAGCCAGGCACAGTCAGAGCATTCGGGTCCCTGATTGTCCCACAGGCACCAGCCTCATTTATTCTGGTTACTCCTTCCTCTTCATCAATGGAAATGAGAGAGCTCATGGTCAAGACCTTGGTATGAAGAGACACCAACACCTACAGAAATATTGTGCATATTTTCCACCACAGTAATCCGTTTCGTGGGTTTTGACTGCAAGATGTCTTTGACCTTTGATCTCTCAGGCACCACGGGGAGCTGTCTCCCTCATTTTTCCACCATGCCTTTCCTGTTCTGTGACACGGAGCATACCTGTCGCTACGCTTCTCGTAATGACTACTCCTACTGGCTGTCTACTGACGAGCCGATGCCCGCTAACATGGTTGCCATCACAGCTGACAAGCTGGCCTCCTTCATCAGCAGGTAAGACGAGAACAGGCACACAAGCACCAAAATTACCTTCATTTTACATAAAGTAACACAATAGTAATATATAAGTGTTCTGATTTAGATGTTCAGTGTGTGAAACCACCTCCAATGTAATAGCAGTACACAGTCAGAACACTCTGATACCTGACTGTCCAAGAGGCTGGGAATCCATGTGGACTGGATACTCATTTGTTATGGTAAGAAAACAATCATTTTACCACTCGGATCCCTTACTTTGATCAAATTCATAAATGTATCTTAATCTGTTCTAGCAAACGGGAGCCGGGGCAGAGGGATCCTCTCAACCACTGATTTCTCCCGGCTCATGTATGGAACATTTCCGCCAAGTGCCTTTTATTGAGTGTCACGGCAGGGGGACCTGTAACTACTACCCTGATTCCTACAGTTACTGGTTGGCCTCCCTGGACCCAAATAGCATGTTCAGGTAAACTATTTACACAGAACAGAATAACATATGTAGCTTCTGCCTCTCATGTATCATGTAGTCAGATAATCTCAGTGAGGCGGCTTTTTCCATATATATATATATTCCAGCTATATTCAAAGCTATTAGACATTCGTTCACCAGAATTCATCTGAACATTTACATTTTTCAGTTTCTTACGTTTCTGGCGTTGTGTTATTCCTGCAGTAAACCGGTTCCTCAGACAGTGAAGGGAACATCTCTACAGAATGTCATCAGTCGCTGTCAAGTCTGCAGAAAACCGTGAAACTGTGGGACAGGTGACAGACTCTGGGAACAAAATTCAATAGTTTAAACTTAGGAGATGTGAGACAGAGAATCTTTACTCATATGAATGATGTTTAGTGTTTTTATTATTGGTACATTCATGTTTTTGCTATTTTTATCATGTTGACCATTTAATTCCCACAATGCATCATTACTTTTAGGGATGACAAGTTGTGTTAAATGTTTTCTCTTGTAATTTAAATTTTTTATATCAATTCTTTATTCTTTCATTATTTTTCACTTACTTCCCTCATATATATTTAAAGCAAGCCAATTGTCAAAATGAATAGCTTTAATAATTAAAGCCCCTACTCTGCTAGTGTAATTTTCATGTTACACAAAATGCTGTTGTGGATTATTTCATTTTTTCCTTTTATGTTTTATTTTTTTCTAATAGCCAGAGTACTAAGGAATTACGTCACCAACATATCTCAGATACCTTGTTCCAACCAACCTGACAGGGCCAGTAAAATCTATGACGTCAGTAATGATTGGTCACCATAAATGACGCTGATTTTCCTCTAATATCGGTCTGTTGTAAATGTGATGTGCCTGCTTTCGAAGTGTTACGTTGTTGTTTTCTTGTGGAAATATGAAGTAATCCATCCCCTTGCTCTAAGAGCATTTCTTTGAATTCCAGTCTGTTAAATGGAGCATGAAAAAGATTTAACTTTATGACTCACGCAGCCTGCAACTCTTTCCAAACCCTCTCTAAATATACTGTCGGGAGGAAAAGCTGCAATCAAAAATAATGCGTCTCTTTGTCTTGAGGACAAAAAACATCATTAGTGTTTAGAGAAATATTTCTTTCTTTGCTTTTTGTATTCCAGCTCTTCATTTGGGCTTTCAACTAGAGATAGAATAATGACATGAAGAATGTTTAAAGGGAGATTATCGTTGTTTTATGGGTTATTATTTACCCACTTGCACTGTTTCCTTATAGTTAGAAGTTATTGGGTTTAACTCCCAGTTTGAGACTTTATGGAGTTTGTATGTTCTCCCAGTGCATGCATGGGTTTCCTTCACAGTCCATAAACATCGATGTTAGGTTAATTAAATGCCTTAGGTGAGCATGATTGGTTGTTTGTTTCTATGTGACCCTGTGGTGATTTGTAAGGTTTACTCTATTTCTCTGGTCCAACAGGATACAGCTTCCTTGTCTTGTTTTTCCACACTCACATCTTTTATTAGCATAATGTTCACCAGGATGTTATTGATGATTAATCACTGTGATCAATTATTGTAAATGTCCCAGTGAAAAACTATTTAAAAAAACAACTTTTTTTATATAAAATAAAAAGAGCTGCTTTCTTTGCCTGCAGATTATGTTTGTGCATTGGGAGAAATAAACATATGGTTTTACAAGTAACTCGGGGAGGCACAAGAGCATGCAAGTAAATTGAAATTTTGAGACTAACAGACCTACAAACACTTCATATCCACTAAGTTTTTGGCTCGTGGAAGCAAAATCCAACTTTTAGAAGTCTTTTTTTAAACATATGTGGAAATCCTGCTTTTTCTAGCAAACGCTCTGCTACCTTGAATTATTCAAGCCTTACATGGTCTGGTGCAGACTGTTATCAGCGAGGATAGGAACACTTTTGCTGTGGAGGGCTCTTCGCTTCCTGCTTAACAGGATTATTCTGCTCCCGACAGTGCACTCGCTAATTGTTTAGGCAGCATGTTTCAGGCCTCTACATATCTATAACTGAGTTAGAACAGCAATCTGTTGAAAGGTTGGTGCATTTGAAGATTGTCTTCTGTTTCAAGGACACATAACTTTAGCCCACATGTCTCTCTTGGGTTAGAAAGACTGGTGATTGCATTTTTACAGGAACGAATGCAAAACAATTTTTTAAAGATTTTTAAGTTTCAGGAATGATTTTGAGCTTGTTTTAATAATCTTCAAATACAATCAGCAGTTCAAAAAAATTGCATGTGTGTGCATTCATTTAATTAAATCGCAAACTGAAAACACTTCTGATTAAAACATAAAAGACTGGAAGAGTAACTCATGTAGTTCTGTGTTTAAAACATGTTCCGTCACAAAATCATTACAGCCTCCGACAAATACACCTTCATTCAGATGCATCTAAACTGTAAAGTTAAACAGAGCAGAAATTCCATTAAAGAGAACCCCAGAACAAGCTCACCGGGGTGCAACTAATGATAAATTGACCTTTATGGCCTTTGGGTCTCCAAACGTTTCTGCATTATCATTGATTAGACTTTATGGCACAGCGGGGGTAATAAAATCATTGTTTCCTTCATGTTAACGTCATTAAAGTTTTATTTTACATGAGTGCACACAGCACTAAGTTTTACAGCGATTTGCTGTAAAATGTGTCCCTAAAATTGGAAAACATTCACAAGTGATGCTAATGAAAGAACCAGGATGACCTTCACTTAATAGCTGGTTTCCTGGGGGGTTTGCGTGCATCGTAAAGCTGATAAAGATGAGAATGATGAAATTGTCCTTATTTAGGCTTTTTGTCTCACTGTTAACGGCTGGTGTAAATTAAAGAGCACATGCTTCAGTGCGTTAATGGGAACAAACACAGTGTTGAAATGGTCCTGACGCATTACCTGCGCTCTCCTCCTCCCTTCGTCGGGCTTGAGTGCTACTTATAACACAGATGTCTCACTGTGTTTTGCATTGGCTGTAGGTGCTGTGGTCTTTTGCTGTGAATAAATACTTTTGCAGAGTAACAGGAGGCACTTTCTAAGCAAGAATGGTCCATATCTTGTGCATTTTTGGACTTCTGTGTTCCGTATTAAATACTGTAGAAAATGCAGCGATTGACAAGGGATTTGAGAACCTGCAACTTCAGCAAGATGAGCTGTCATCGCTCAGAAAAGCACATGACAAGTTGGTAAGAACTGTAGTCTTGATTTTTCATTTTTCTCTTTCTCGTGTAATGTTTTAATTCAGGCTTCTGACATTCTGTGGAACAGCAGACATCAAAACTACAGCTACAATTACATTTCAAGCATCAAGATGTCATTTTTAAATTCTTCCTGAAGGATTTCTGTCATTTGATTTTTTTTTTCCAAGCTGTATTTTTATGAAACTACAGGTTCAGTATTGTCGAATTTTTCCATCAATTCTTTGTTTTCTTCAACAGGAGTCAACAAAGGAAGAAGACCTGATTGGTTTGATTCAAAAACTCTCCAAATCCGAAGGCGAAACTTCATATCAAGACTCGGAGGACACGGCGAGGCAGGAGACGCGTCAGGAGAAGAATCGGCGTGAAGAGCAAAGTGGCCTGACAACTCGCAAGGCCTGCAGAGTCTTCTACTGGAAAACCTGGGCTTCTTGCTAAATTCATTCTCACCTGAGTGCCGGACGACATAAAACGAATCTGCAAAGTTTCTTTATAAGTTAAATGGTAGTTTTGCTTTTGACATGCTCTTTAATTTATTGCTAATTTCTAAACTCCAAAAAAGCACTTTATTATATTTAAAAACATAAATTTTGTGTTTAAGTTATTTTATTTCTCACTATTTAAACAAAAATTATTTACTGCCTTTAGAGACCATGCTTATGAAAATTGTCATTGTTCTGACTTTTCCTGACCAATAAAGCTTTTATGAGGCAGAACTCTGCAACATAAGAAGTCATGGCCCATTCAGATGTATATTTAATTGATTTGTTAGCATCCTCCTATATATCAGCTATTGAGGGAGACAATAAAACTTCTCAAACAAAAATTAGTTTTTGATGTACCTTAAGTTTATTGCCTCTGTGTTACAATCTGTCTTGAAAGGCTAATGCTAACAATTATTCAAATGATTGAGAACCTGATATTTTTGTTTTCCAATCTACATTTGGTTTGGGTAGTTTTTTTTTCTTCTTGAACATATCAAAGCCTTTGCTTGTTTTTGTAGAAGTTCTCTGGGTTGTGCATTTCTCACAGCTGCTTAAAAGTCCTTCAAACACTTTATTTTTGCAGTCCGTTTGAGCTGAAGTTGACCTTGATTTGGTGTGCCTGCAATGTTTAACACTGACCGTCTGGCTCTGAATTTCTAATGCTCCAGTAAATGAAGAGCCACAGCAGAAATGCTGTTGCAAAGTTTGTCCTGCTTGTGAGAGACCCTGTTAAATGAGCCCCTGTAGAGAGACGGAAAAGTCAGCAGGCTTTACCCATAGCCAGCTGTGCTCCACTGACCTACAGACGTTAGTGAATCTGTTTCCTTAGATGAAAACAATCAAGATTTCTTACATTTGACAATCAAATATCAGCTTTCTGGTAGTGTGCAACTCTCTGACACTGTGGACTCCAGCAAAATATACCTTTTTTTCCCCCCTTAGACCCCTGCAATTTTAAATTGGATTTAATACCAGCATGTTTTGTGATATTTACTTCAACAGTTGACAGTTAAAGCAATAAAACTGCAGTTTTTTCATTCACTTTGAATTTTCAGTTGATGGAGTACATCAATCCTCTATACTTCATAGTGACGTAGCCTGATCTGAAATAAAACAATTAACCTAATGAATGCTTTTTGCATTTCTGCATACATCTGCATAAATATGCATTTTACAAATATATTATAATATGTGCTCTAGCCTGCACAAAAATATCTTACAGTAATACATAATTTATTGTTGCACATATAGATCATACATTTTGGTGGCTCAGCAGAAAATAATAACCTTTAAGAATGTATGTTAAAATGCATTATTATCTGCTGTGTCTAAAATGGTGCATGCATGTAAAACCAGTTTGCAGAGAATACTGTATTCTGAAGTAGAATAGATGCAATGCTCTGATAAGGAAGGCTCAGTTGATGAGAGGTGTAAAAATTGGATAGAAGGCTGGACAGGGAATAGAGATTAGCAGAGATATCAGAAGAAGGGAGGGAATAAAAAGCATGAAGAGTGTGAGTGAGGAGATGAAGGAGGAAATTATTAAAGTAGCCATGTTGGAGCAAAACTGCAGTCAAAGCTTAGCTTAACATCTTTTATTTCCTCAGGCTATTAAAGCTCAACAGGACAGTTTCCCTCTGTAACAGGAACCTCAGCCAGCTCACTCTGCAGAGCTCCTTCAGGATGTTATAGGAGTGTAAAAATACTAAGCTTGTTTGGGTGGACAGCTTAGTCTTCCAAAAAAAAAGTTTTAACACGATTTGCTTACCACATTGGTCAGCCTGAAGCTTTAACGATATAGCTCATTTCATTCAGACTTTTACTATCACTCACAGGCATTCAGTGGGAAAAAAATAAGACATGCAGTTACATCAAAAGCATATAACTGAGACTTAATTGAACACAGGCTAATTATTTTTAATGAGCAGCTCTGAACGTCCTATTTTTTAAGTGGGAGTTTCCTCATTCACTTCCAATGAGGATATGAAAAAGAGACAAGTCCCAGAGGCACACAACACATCAACACGTCTGAAAGAAGAAGACAGATGTGGAAGTGGATTTTTTTTCTAAGTGCTCTAAAAACCAACAAACAAGACAGGCCGGCATTCAATCCTGTCAGTCTAGATGAATGTGGTGATTAGTATCATGGAGTTATACATAATAGTACAGCATCATTTCTCAGCAGATGCTGGTCACACATACAATAATGTCTCCAAAACAGAAACTAATTCAACAACATCACAGAGGAGAATTTTATCACCTCTAAAGAGCTGTGACATGCAGTTGTGACCTTGAGGGTGGCCATAACACCTCTGTCACAAATCTGCTTCAAGTTTAGCACATTTGGGTTGAAAGAAAATGAAAGAGATTGGATTTTTTTTATTATTGCTCCATAGGTTTATCTAGTGAAATAAGTCTAATTAAATCTCCCATTTCTTTCTCTTAAAAAAACAAGAGAAAATGTTGGTGTTAAAGTTTACATTGGTATCATGTGCAGTTTCTGCAAAAACTGATTACATTTCACAGCGGCTGCACAAAATGTACAAAAAGAAAACAAGCAACACTGATTAAGGACACAGTGTACTTGTCGCTTTAGCTTTGGTAATTGATTGCATGTGTGTGTATGGGGGGGGGGTGCTTTGGGGGCTTTTATTTTTACCAACAGACTAAAATCTAAGTCAAATTCAGCTTCAGTCTGCTGAATATGCTAGACATACAGCTAAATCTAAACCTCGGTTCCTCACTGACCTATGCTGCAATGTGGTTACTTGTTACAGGTTTTTTTTTGTTTGTTTGTTTGTTTTTTGTTTTGTTTTTTGTCACCAGAGGACAAATCAGGGTTTGTGTTTTCTGAATTTTCATTTGAAATTTAAAATTATTTTTATAATTGTGCTCATTATTACAGGTAATACATTTGAACAAAAACACTAAATTATACTGTATAACCCAAATTAAATAAATGATAAACCAATCAGCTGCATGGCAAATTTTAGCACCCTCCAGCATTTATAACATCACCAGATCTTTCTGAATGCTTATCATTTCTTTCATTTTAATAATTGTTGTAATCATTTACCATTTTATCCAGAATTGAGCCCAACAGTGATTTATTTTGCATAAAACTTGGTTGCATGGTTGTCGCAGTTGTTAGCACTGTTGCCTTGCAGCAACAAGGTCACAGCTTCATTTCCCGGCTGTGGCCTTTCTGCATGAAATTTGCATGCTCTCCATGCATGAGTGGTGTGGGTTTCCTCCCAGTACTCCGGTTTCCCACACAGATCACAACATGCCAGATAGGTCACTAAATGTAAGTTGCTTTGGGTAAAAGTGACCGTTAAATGAACAAACATAAAACTTTCCTGATACATAACACAAAAGTTTCCTAACTAATAAATACAATTTTCCCCAACTTGGTCAAAACCTGATCAAATTCCGAAGCATTTCTGAAGAAATTTTATTTTTTGTGGGTGGTTCACACCTTCAGGTACAAATTTCATCATCAATAAAACCCTAAACTTTGCCTCAAAGTGTGCAAGAAAATATGAGCTTCTAATGTTAAAGTGGACTTTTAAAACTAATAATAGTCTAAATTTCCAATGGAAACCTAAATTTGATAAAAATGTGTGCTAGTATGCTCTACAGACAAACCCAAAATTAGGATGAAGATGGAAATAATAAATCTAAGGCTGAAAATACAAGACCTGTCCATGACAACAAGTCTACAACCAGTGAAACCCAACCTCCTCTCCTTCCACTGTTACATTAAAACATAAACACTAAAACATGCCAGAGTTATACAAGAAAACTTTTAGATTTTTTTAAAAACAGCAAACCAAAGCACAGAGCTTTGGGGAAACATTGCATCAGTTTGTTCGTGGCAAAAGGAGCAATCGGTTTACAGTAAAGCATGGAAGAGGTTGTACCATTATGTGGGCTGTTTTAATGCTCCCAGCACTGGATGAATTGAATGCATAAATAGAATAATGGAGTCAGTTAATCAGCAAATGTACAATCATTCCTGTTTTCATCTGAAAATAAACCAGATTAGAGGCAAAGATCTTAGCTTCCTCAGCAAATTCTAAGATGGAAATGCATATAAAAGCATAAGTGAAAAAAATGAACGGCATTTAAGGAAGTCCTGCAAATTCTAAAGAGATCAAATTCCAGCAATCAGATGGGAGCACATATTCATTAGATGACTGTTACAAGTCAAGGCAGTCAGAGTACAACACCCAAACACTGGTGATGCAACAAAAGATGTCTGGGTAGATTCTGTTTATATCTTCTATAATAGCTTCTTTTTGCTTTTGTTTGGTGACCTTGGTCATTTTCATACATCCTATGCATATTTTATAAACCTTCTCAATCTCAACCCACCTCAAGCGCACTTCTGTGCTGCAGCTACCATGCAGGAGAGAACACAAGACACATCCTAAAAGTCAGGGGAGCCTTCATCCTACTCCTACTCCTCCTCCTCTTCTTTTCCTCTGTGCTCTCCTTGCAGAAGGCACGTAAGGTCTGTTTCCATGACAACAGAGTATTAAGGGGGAAGGAGCACTATCCTAAAATGACACATTGGATTTTGCAGCGAGTGAAAAGATAAATTGCTCCTGGTAAAGGATAGAGGTTACAAATTGGATTTCTTTAATTCGAAAAACATATAAACCTCACGGTGATGAATTTGTTTTGCATGTTCTTTCTGCTGTAAGTTTTTTCCTGTGAGTGCAAGGATGCTATTTGAAAGCGGACAGATAAAAATTATTCCTGTTTCTGTGCTTGATGTGATGTTCTTGTCTTTCACGTGCTAATACTTCAATACTAATATACTAGTACTAATAAGTCATGAACTCTGTTTTAAACAACAGACTGTGTTGTGAAATCCATAAGCCAGCCAACATCCTGATGTCTGATTAGTGTGCACTAACAGCGCTGCAACTTGGAGTTGAGCATGTTTTAAAGCAAGTTCAAACTGTGTGTAAGAATTCAGTGAAAAACAACAAAAAGAGCTGTTCTGTTGAATGTTTTTGTCAGTGACATGTCAATATGGCGCCTATGCCTTTGCCGTGCTACCAACTGCCATCATGAAGCCATGGAGTCATCTCCTTTTTGATTTATGATCAGCACTCGCTACTAATCAAATCTATAAAGGACAACTTACAAAGTCAACAAAGTGAAATTGTTTATCAGGCACAGATTCTATTTGATGTCCTTCTCTGTGTTTCTCCAGTGTTATTTGGCCTGTTGCTGCTTCGGATACCACATCTGAGGAAGCCTGGGAGGCGAGTTGACTTTCTCATGAAAAGATTACCTGCTGATCCACCACTGCTGTGGAGACACCACTTTGGGAAGCATGAGAAAAGAGCTGATATCCTTGGCTGACTGTCAGCAGAGGAGATTATTGAATATACAAAAGTTCTGTGCTTGGGTAACTGCTGGTCAGATTTATGAGATCCACCAGTGGCTGCTCTTTGATCCAGACTTGTTGCGAGGCTTACGCTGTGCTTTAATGGTAATTAATTCCATAATTCCATGCTTATGAAACATGGCAGTGGGGAAATGATGTTTTGCATCTTATAGGACTTTGTCCTGTTCATTCTTCAGTGCAGCACACATTTCTGACTTAGAAGAAGGAACTGATGTTACTTTTAAAAAGACAATTTTATGCCAGATGACTTCCTCTATCTACTATAATTCTTTTGAGATGACTGGTCAGATTTGGTAGATCTGAACTTGTGCATAGCATTTTAATTTATCATCTTCCTTCTCCTACATCATTTCTCTCTTTGTTTTCAAGACCTTTTACCCTCAATTAATAAATAATAATGTTTTTGTTGGACACTTTAACATCCATATCCATGACCTAACAAACAGTATGACTCTCACACTTATGGTAAAATATTGGAGCTGATTTTCATTTTAGAGTCACTTTTTTATTATTTGTGTTGAATGAAGTAGTTTTTGGTAATCACAAATTGGTTTCTTTTATTGTTTCTTTCAACTCTGAGTCTTATTCTGATGCTCTCCCTAAAACCATATTGCACTAAGTCTAGGTGTGTTAGTGGCGATAATGTTATTTAAAACTTTTCTTCCCATCTTTTTTTAAAGAAACATCAGTCCACTGAGACTGTTCTGTTGAGGGTCTATAACAATTGTTTAATGGTTTCTTACACAGGAAACTATTCTGTGATCTTATGAATGAATCTCAGTGCTGTCTTTGATACTGTTGACCATAAGAGATCTAATTGGCTTAAGGCTCTGCTGCATGGCGAGCATCACTTGGCCTGCTCTGGACTGATTCTTTTCTTATGTCTGCGATCAGACTTTTTCTATTAAAATAAACAACTTATGTGTGTGTATATATACAGTCTCTCATAAATACAGAATATTACACAAGATCAGTAAAAAAAATGACATTTTAAACAGAAATATCAGGCTTCTAAAAACAAGTTTCATTTCTATGCACTTAATACTTGGTTTGGCCTCCTTTTGCATGAATTCCTGCATCAATGCAGCGTGGCGTGGAGGCGAACAGCTTGTGGTTCTGCTGAGGTGTAATGGCAGCACAGGTTGCAGGTAGCAGCCCTTCAGGTCATCTGAATTGTCAAGTCTGGTGTCTCTCAACTTCCTCTCGACAATACCCCCATTGCTTCTCTATGGGGTTTGGGTCAGGCCATTTTCCTGACCAATTAAGCTCAGTAACACCATGGTCATTTTGGTTCCTTTGGAAGTGTCGGCAGGTGCTGCTGGAAAATGTAATCCCACTGAGCTTTAATTTGCATGTTAGACTTGTTTCTTGATCCTGCCTGGTTCATTTGGGAAACATTTCCAAACTGCGCAAATGGTTTAATCTGCTGAATTAGAGAGAATTATTCATGCTTTTGTGTCATCATTTCTGGATTATTGCAATGCCCTGATCACTGGACTGAATAAATCAACTCTTTCAGGCTTTCAAGCAATAATAAATGCTGCAGCCAGACTACTAGCATGATCTAGTAGGTATGCTGGTGAAGGTTCTCAGTCATCCAGGTCATGATAATCCATAAAAGGGTTTTAAATAACGGCAACTGGACCAAAGAACCAGATAAGTCCAGTTGCCTTTATTTAAAACCCTTTTTTGGATGATCTAGTAGGCATTCCCACATCTCTTCTATCCTATACTCCATACACTGGCTCCCCGGTTAGTTTAGTATTCACTTAAAAAAACAGGCTTGAAATATTTCACTCTGGGTAATGAATCTACATGTATATATGAGTTTCACTTTCTGAAATGAGTAACAAAAATTTTAAAAAATTATAATTTTTTTGATGTACCTGTATTAAACAACCCACCAAATCAATTACTGCAAAAGTGCACATTTTTGATAACATAATCTTTATTTAACAATCACTAACTTCATTCTGAATTGTATAGTCAATGCATATTTTTGTCATCTCACAATTCATAATGCATATATGAGTGTGTCTGAATGCAGTGAAATCATCTGCAAACACAAAAATATTAAATTAAATCCAATATCTCATACAACCCAGACCTTTGCTCACCCTATCATACATCAATAAACCTGCAAAAAAAAGTGCTTTTCATTACTGCTTTCGGTTATTTTCACCTTACATCCTTCCTTCATTTCTCAAGTCCTTTCACCCTGCTCCCTGTTCACAATAGACATGTTCAGTTTCATGCATTACATTAAATTCACACATATCTCATTTGCACCAATAGAAACTTCTGTAAAAAGATACTTATATGCTGGTCTTGCCTGTTGAGTTTTAGTGTCACATTTAATATAATGTATGTATCACAGTAATGCAGAACTGTAGGTGATGTGGAAGTTGAACTAATCTACCTGTTAGCTCTTGCAGGTAACTTATATCTGTGGGCCTGGATTCCAGGTGGAAGACCCTCCCAGCTCCCTGATGATATATGTCTGCTGTTTGCTCTGTGCAGCTGAATGTGTGCTATTACCTGTACATACCACCAACTTAGCAAATGGTTTCCAACAAGATATACAGTAGGAGAGATATATAAACTTTTGCTAAAATACTGATCAAAATGTTGCATATAAAAGTGTTGGACTTCTACTTCCCAAATTCAAAATATCTTCTTTTTTTTTAATTAGTTTTGACTTTAAACAAACTAACATCAACTTTTACAGTCATGCGATGGTCATGCTTTGTCTCGCCTGTTTCCCTTTTCCAGCCAGCCTATAACATGTGTAGGTTTGGCTGCACATCATGAACCACCAAGCTTTGTGCAATGAGTGCTGGACCATGGGCGGCCATCTTTTTACGTCTGGGCCCCATTCATGGAACAACTGTGGGACTTCCTGAGTTAGATCAACTAAATGAGGACAAGGAAATGAGCTCAGTAGCGTACACATCAGAGCTGTACCACTCCATTCACCTTGTTTTAACAGCCCTGTAAGTATATATTGATTCATGAAAGTGACAGTTTTCTCCAAAATGCAGCTAATGGCTCATTTTATGGATTACAAAACCAGAGGTGGTGGGAGACCATAAGCGTTACCATGTAAAAGTTGATTTCCTAATTAAATGTTCTATTTGCAACGTGACTGGACGTCAACACATCAGGTCGGTGATATATTAAACAGTCAGGCACCCTGTCCTCCAGCGTAGAAACATCTCTAATGGTTTTATGACAAAAGTGACACAACTTAAAGATTTTTGAAAAATCAACCCTTCACACCAACCAAAACACTTTCTGAATCCTCAAGAAAACAAAACAGCCATTTTTAGTCAAAGATCACGTCTTGATTTGTCCGTAAAAGCATGAATATTGTTATATAGTTGTGTTTTCGTTATAGCTAACAGCAGAGAAACACAGTCCATGTTGTTTGGGTGCAAATGTAGGGATCGTTTTCATCCACAGCTCAAATAACTGATGCTGGTCATACTGGCTCAAGTTTCAAACAGAATATTACTTTATGCCATTTTGACACATTTGCACGTCTCATCGCTCAGTTTTCTTCGCGGTTGCAGATTTCCTCTTACGCTGACATTTCTCTACTGATGCAACTTTCCTTGCCGGTCTTATCTACAGAGAAGCACACCAACCACAGCAAAGTGCTGTCAGTTTGTTATTGTTATCACTATTTTTAGAGACATCCTAGGTCGCCCTCTATTATATTGCTTGATGCAGTTCTGCCCTGCTACAGCAGGACACCACGAGGAAGTTTGTCCCCTATTAGTCGCACTAATCTAACTTACAGTACACACCTGAGTAAATTACATCCCACCATGAGCTCTCTGCAGACCAACACAGAGAACTCTCAGCCTCACACCACAGCAGGCGGTGTGACATTACATTCACAATGAAAATTTCAAGAAAAAAAAAATAGTAAGAAGAGGGAGCTGAAAATAAATATTTCTCTCTACGAGTGACACTATGAATTGGTTATAATGAGTATAATGGCGATGGCATTGATATCATTAACAACAATAAAGAATATAGGAGTGCAATAGCATACAGGATAAAAGTCACTGTATGAAAACTGAACATGTATTAAAGCTTGTTTTTCACAGCATAAATTGAAAATAACAGATATTTTTTTCATGTGAAAGGGAAACCACCAATCCTTTACTTGTTTTCACAGACTCTTTTTGTTTTGCATAAAATTTTGGTCAAGTATATGTATATATATACATATGTATATACACACATATATATATACATATATGTATTCCTCTGGGAATTCATCTTAATTCATCTAAAAGATTTTCACAGGCAAGAGTTCAGGTTTTGTTGTCTTGGTTGTACAGTAATAGCTCATCTTCATTGTTGTTGTTACACCCTCTTCTGTTCAAGAGGGTATGGTGGTGTGTAGTTTTTGAAGGAGGGTGGTAAGTTTTCATTTTGGCCCCTTCCCCCTGAGTCAGGATGAGGCCACCTCCCGTGCTGGAAGCCCCTCTTCCTGGTGCTATGTAGAGTCCTGATTGACAGCTTTCCCTCCGTTCATGGTGGGAGTCCCTGAGCTCTTCCTGGAGCGGTGCTTGTCCTCTATCTCATGCATCGATGGCTCCCTGTACATACAAACTGTGGCAGGGATTCAAAAATTGGGAAGGAGAGAAAAGGACAAAGATGGGAGTCAATCAGAAAGGGGGACAATGGAGAGCAGATTAAAGAGATGGGTGTGAGGACGGAGACAAGGTCAGGTGTGAGGCGGGGACAATCACACCGGGCTGAGACAAGAGAATGGGAATTGTGTCAGCACTTTTTATCACAGGACTTCATGATGACTGATCCTCTAACAGGAGCATACACTTTTTAAACTACTAAATATTAGGGATATTTATATTATCAATAATACTTACTGCTATATTTATAGCTTTGTTTGCTAACAGCACAAAAGCCTGGAACAAGCAAAACAATAAAAGTTTTTGCAAAAAAAAAACATTTCCTCATACCTTCGATAGGCCTGGGCACAAAATGTGATGAGGGCTTTGTCTTCTTGACCCGGTTGCCCTTCATGACTTGTCCCTCCTTTGTGAGACCGAGGAACCAGGCTCGACCAGATTCTTGCTGCCGGTACACAGTGGACGAGTAGATCACATAGTAGTTTTCAAAAACTGACTCCTTAAATCTACACTCTGGCGTGAACATCTCCTGCAAAAGGGTTGTGTGAAAAAGAAAGATCCAAAGATAAACAAATGCAATGCTGTTGATCAGTTCACACCGGAAAGGAATTTGCATTCACATTAATACCAAAGACACTCTTTTAATAAGCAAGATAAGAAACAGAAGTCTGCTTCATCATGCGGACGTGTCACATACAGAAATCAAGATAATGTGTTATAAGAATAAAGGTGAAGATTTATTTACAAAGCAGTAACTCCTGGAGAAATTCAAGGTGACATGAGACGAAGGCTGACAGCAAAATTTAAAAAAAGAAAAGAAAACCAAGATGTACAAAAAGAACTGAGTGGGGTGCTAGATCATGACCATGAGAGTGAAACTGTGACAAAAACAATAGCCATGACTCGTCAATTCATCAAAAAACAGTAAGATGTTGCATTTTAGGTAATTTATACATTTTTTATTAGGTTAGAATTTATAGGCAGTAGAAAAATAGGCAGGAAAGTTTGTATCTTTACTCAAACTCAGTCTATATTTATTGAGCTAAGTGTGCTGATTGATGTATGCTCCTTCCTGCTCATCTCCTACACTCAAGGTCTTCTTAGCAGATCACGCTAAAACAAAAAATAACTGAGGGTTCTGAGGGACTGGGATGTCAGTGTTCATAGGGTTGCCATACTGGACTATCTAATTAAATCTGGATACTTAGAAAAATACATTTTACTAAGTATTAATCATTTCAGAAAAATTGGATCCTTCTTTTCTGTATAGGTTATTATAGAAAACTGTGGAATCAAACTGAATCTATATTTAATACCGCATGGAGAAAGGGGATGAATAAAGAGGCATCACAATCCTTAATAAGCTGCTCCAGACCAACATCTTCCTCCAGACCTTCTGCATCTTCCAAATCAAAAATTTAAAACCAGTCATACAAAATTGAAGAGCAAACATAAACAGACCTAACACGGCAGTTTTATGTTGTTGTTTTTTACATTTTGATTGTGTAACTGATAAAAAAATATTTATATTAAACTGTACATGACCAGAATTTGTTTTTATTTAGAAAACATTATTAAATAAAAAAAATTATAACTATTTAAATATTTTCATGAAGAGTTTGATTCCACACAATATTTCATTCAGAAACTTGACATGTTATTACAGGGTGAGCTGTTAGTTTTTATAACCATCACATGAGGGAGAAAAGCAAAAGAGTCACTTCCTGAGACATGACAGGACACTGTGTTTTATAATGATAAGAAATGGACTGAGGGAAACATTTTCTCCTAGAATATCCAAAAAAAATAGACTTAAAATGTCTGGTACACAAGCATGTAATTAGATATAAACTTTAACTGCTGATTATTACCTTTCTATTGATTTTTTTTACAGCCCTAACTGATGCAGGTGATGCACAACAGCTGGTTTGGAGGATGCTGAACCATTTCAGTTTTTGGCAATCTTTTTACTGTGTGTAGGTGTGTGTGTGTTTGTGCTCCCGCTGTAATGTATTTATTAATATCTCCTGCAGGGCTCAGTGCCCTTTAGAGTTTGTCTGTTTGACTGACAGCCTAATTCTGCTTCCTGCTGGAGGTGACTGAGCATGCATATGTGTGTGATTAGGCATCTATAATGCAGATATTACTCATGTGGTTGGTGACCTCACCCTGTCAAATTATTAGGACCAAATACAAGTCTCCAACATAAAATATTACATTTACTTCAGGTTAACCCACTAAAGAAATGAATAAAAAACAATGCATAATAAGTGACTTTGATTTTATGGCCAGAATGTTTGTTTTCCTTTAGAAAATCAATGCCCAAATTGTTGCTGATCAAAACCAAGGTAGACTGAATATGTTAGGGAGATAATATCAAAATGTTTGAATGTTTGTTTCAAAAAGATATGTGTAAAGATTACCTCAAGACAATACTTATAATACTTAAAATTAATGCATTTGCAATGTATCTCTTTTCCCTTATGGATGAAGTGGTTCAGAAGCAGGATGAATAGATGGATGGAATGTATCTCTTTTAGGTTATGATCAACATAAGGCTGTAAAGCTAAATGAAATTAAAGAAATGTTCCTTGTCTAAAATAAAACAGATGTGTAACTGGCCAAATCTCTGACCATCCGACAGCCAAAGATTAAAAACTGAGCCAGTATGTATTCCTGGGCTCATTTACAAGACACAGCAGTGCTGTGCAGGCTGTGTAGAGGACTCTGAAAGGTGAAGTCACATGGTCATGAGTGTGGAAGGTTCTCGCTGGTCAGCAGGAGGAGGACAAGCTTTGTGAGCAGCTAGCGGCTGAGTTTATCAGGTCCTGCTGACAAACTGTCAAATAGCCGGCATCCTTTCCACCAGCAGGGCATCGAGGGTCACATTGGACCTGTCTGGCCACTACAAGTTGCTGTGTGAACATATGTGTTTGAGAGGGTAGGGGTTGAACAGTGAAATATTACACACCAGCAGGCTTTGCCCCTTCTTCATCTGTTTGGCTTCCAAATCGGATCGTGCACACGCACACACACACACACACATTCAGTAGTACTGCTGTACCCTTCAGAATCAGCCACTTAGCTTTGCTGACATGCTCTGGAGTCTCCTCCAATTCTCTCCACAAGGACAAAGTTTGTGACTCTTTTTAAAAAAATAACTTGTAGCAATTCAGAAAGTATACCGACTCTAACTTGGAAATGACAGGCGTAGAATATACATGAGGTTAAAGTCTGTGTGTGTCGTTGACTGAGTAGAAATATGAGATAAGGAGACAGAGCTGGAGTCAGAGGTGATTGATGAAATCTTCATGATCAATAGAACCACATAGACAAGGAAAAGAACTGAATAAATACTTAGTTTGCATGAAAAGATTATAAGATGATGTGCTGTGTGTGCAATGACAAATCTTCAAGTTTGAAAGGAAAATAAAAAGATTAAGACCACAAATAAGTGTTTGGATACAAGTTTTAAACATGTTTAATTGATGCAGGAAATTCATATAAAACACACTAATATTCAGCAACTGTTGGCCTTTCAACAATCAATAATGCAGATATTTAATGAGTAAATAATATAATCAGATTACAATAAAGTTTGGACGATTAATTTTGTTTGTTTGTAAAAAAAAAAAAAATCCTGCCTATAAAACCCAAAACCTGCATCAAAGATAGTTTTATTCTCTTTTAAACAATAATTTACTTTCTAAAACTCCTTATCATTTGTCCAAACCTTTGATTCTATATCTAATTACATCAATAAAACAAATACAAAAACCTAATGCAAAATATCAAATTAGCATCAGCTTTTTATACAGCATAAAATCATAAATGTGACTATATTTTTCTATGTTTCACTGGAACTTTGAACATATTTGAGGACATAATTAGCTCAGTTACAGTGATGATCTAGATGAGCATAAATAGATCCATCTTATTGAAAATGCTCATGTAATCATGTAATCCTAATAGTGCTCTCCTTGTATTTACTGTGTGCTGTCTTCTGATCTTCCTACATGAGTAAAGTCCATTTGCTGATTACCATGTCTGCCTTTTAAAGACATTACTCCACTGAGTATATACATAACAAGATTTGGTCCTATTATCTTTGCCTAACCTAGTGCAAAACTCATTTTATATACAAACTTTGCAACAAAAAGTAAGGAAATGTCATGTCTGGTGGATTATTTCTTGTTATAACAATGCTTCTTAACTTGTATACTGCTGGAAAGCCTCAATAATTCTCCTTAAATGATGCCACACTTGTAAGGAAACTCATTTGTGGGCTGAGCAGCAGAGCTGAGTCCATGAAAAACTGATCAAATTATCAATGCCAAACAGCTTATTCTGCTTCTATTTGAGCTTCTGGAACCCCTTGTTCCCCCTCATTAGCAGCACCTGTGAGCATGGACTCCACTACACAAGTCAGGTGGGGTCTGCTCCAAGCATGCCACGTTTGACTGGTCTGAACAGGGCCGCTCAAACCTACAACCTTCTTGCTGGTTATCTAGTCTTTGATTACTGATTGATTACTGACTATCTTTACATCCGTGCCTACTGTATATTCAGTATATAAATGCAAGTATAAAGTGCATGCATTATAGCACTAAAATAATTGATCCTTGACTGTTAAGTGATTATTAATGGAATATAAATTCAAAAAAACTTGGTGTAAATTGCTTATTAAGATATTCATAATGTAAATAGATTAAATTCTAAAACACCATCCTTTTTAAATAAAAACTGAAAAAGTCGAAAAAAAAATGTGTTTGTTTTTTTGTTTGCCTACCATTCTGCAATAACATAACCACATGCAGTCAGAAGACACTTGAAAACAACTCAAACAACTAATAGTTTTGTCTTATGGGGAAAAGGCTATCCCTAAATGCACACTCATATTTGTTTTTCAAGCTAAATCTAATCTTTTCTCAGGACCGCTCGATGGATGGATGGATGGATGGATGGATGGATGGATGGATGGATGGATGGATGGATGGATGGATGGATGGATGGATGGATGGATGGATGGATGGATGGATGGATGGATGGATGGATGGATGGATGGATGGATGGATGGATGGATGGATGGATGGATGGATGGATGGATGGATGGATGAGTCTGCAGCAGAGGCAGAGACAGAACAGTGGTTTGTGCTGTGTGGTAAACTAGGTCATATTGTGTGTTATAAATAATGGAGAAGAACTCGTTATTGTAGATGCTCAGCCCCCACGCACTTCACCACTAAACACTCCACATAAGCGTTATCACCCAACTCACCCTCAGCTTTCAATCAACAGCTCCAACAGTGAGCTATCTACAAAAAAAATGAAGCCCACCTACCAGTAATTACTTGATATAATTTGTTAACCAAAATGATCACATATCTGATGTTTACATAAAACGTCTGAGAGAAAAGCTTCTAAAAACCGCAACCCAACACTTCAGATTTATATACAACACAGAAACAATTGAGCTTCTCTTTCTCTCAGTAAGGAGACACTGCAAAGAAGCAGAAACAGTTTATAAAAACGGAGGGGGTGTTAAGGATTTCCTTTAGCAATTAGTTCCCAAAGGAGGGGAATGAAAGGAGCTGTGCATCTTTGTTTCCAAATGAAGGCCAAACAAGACAACTACAGAAAGCCTGAAGTGTTTCCTTTCATTACATTTTCTAAAGGCTTTCAGTTGATACATGCAATCTGCATTAGTTGATTAAATGCGCAGTAAATAGTAGAGAAAATCAGTGCCCAGGACTGCTTTCCTTCATAGTTTGGATGGACATTAATCTGTTTATAAGCCTTCTGTGCTGCTACATGGTTTACAGTCCCCTGACTGACCCATCATAACACCCACACGTTCCTTAATGAAGCTATTTCCAGAGCTTTGCATATGAGACATAGCTCCTGTGCTTGTTCATGTTGTGTCTTAAATAACGTGGACGTTATTGCAGAAATGTCCTCTCCAAAGGTTAATAGTTTTCTCCTCTGAATAGAACAGAATTGGAGTTAGAAAGATTGGCTAACAGCTGATGTTTGACACTGAGGTGCTTAACTACTTTTAATTAATAATAATCGTAGACTCTGATGTGATTGATGATTTATTTTCAAAGCAATGGCTACAACTGAGGAGGTCATAGAGTCTTTAACTTAGAGTCTATTTGACACATAAAAGACCTCAGTCTGGGCACGATTAAACTTTAATTAGGCCTGGATGGGTGTGTGGGGGTTTATTATAGGCCCTACAGTGGGGCTGTGTTTATGTGCTTTCAGTTATGAATGAATCTGTCCACTTGGTGAGTCATCGCAGCTTTTTCTTTCCTGAGCGACCTTCCTTGAACTTGCGAGCGGCTCGTACATCTGTCAGGTTGTGCTCGAGTTGCACGAAGCCAAAAAACCTTGTCCTGAATAAATTACTCTCGATTTACGAGACTTATAGCAATCAATCAAGTGCAAACTTTTTTTTTAATAAAACATAATGTACACCACTTACCTACTCTTGTAACAATAAAACTTATCCCTGATCAATGAAAATAGTTATTTAAGAAATTAGACTTCAATTTGTCCTTCAAGAATTAGTGAGCAGGAAAAGTTAGATGGACAGTTTGTGACTTCTGGCATTTGCTCATCATTCATCAAAGTCCACTAGAAACCAGACAAGTCCCTCAGAGGTCTGAACATAATGCTGTCCTCCTGTCTTCTTCTCTCTTAAGTATTTCTCAACCATCCCAGCTAGGTAATCTTTAAGCCTTACATATTACATTTACTTATAAGAAAGCTTCTGTCAGTGTAAAAGAGGGGGATAAAAGCCTTTTAAAATGAAATCAGAAAACTTGACGTTAAATAAATGCAAAACATGTGCAGTGCAGCTTCAAAGACAATAGGGGACTAGGTGCTGCGGAGCAACACAAAACCTACATCTGAGGAGCTCTTTAATGAGCAGACATGAAAGGCTTATGGAAGAGCTGAGTAGTTACTGCGATGGGATAATGAAACAGACAACAAAGAGAACAAAACACAACACGTGTAAATGAATAATTACGCACGCCAGTGACACACAGGCTTACAGAACTCCATGAGGCTGGAGCTTACCGAGCTGTAGAGCATGCCCTCGCCGTTCATGGCGATGTAGAAGCCACTCTTCACCCCCTGGATGGCCACCACTCTCAGACCCACAGGAATAAGATTAAACAAGGCTGCAGAGAAAGAGAGAGAGAGAGAAGCAGGAGGCAAAGAGAAGAGAAAAACAGAGTCACAAAGAGGCAGAGACAAAAGAGAAAC
Source organism: Callopanchax toddi (assembly GCA_006937965.1). NCBI lineage: Eukaryota > Metazoa > Chordata > Actinopteri > Cyprinodontiformes > Nothobranchiidae > Callopanchax > Callopanchax toddi. The sequence goes on from SSNR01000216.1 coordinate 884,182, forward strand.
ATCGAGTACAAAGACAGAACAGGACCATTGAGTTTTCATATGACTCTCGTAGACACCACCGCCTCTGATCGGTGTTCTCTGACTATCCATCAGTGGTAAAGTGAACAGGACAGGGAAAATGGGAATGCTGATGCTCAGCTAAAGTCAAAGTCTAAAACTTTCTAATGACAGAACACTTACAGGATGAGGAAAAAAAGCATCTCAGTCAGAAAACTATTCTGCCAGCCATTTGAGGATTTAAGGTCTGTTAAATCTCCCATAATGCCACTGTGAGAGGGTGATTTTGTTTAGTGTAAAGCAGGGATATGGTCATTAATAAAATAAAAGATAAACATGTCTTCAAAAGGGAGAAAAGCTGCAGATGCAGAACCAGAATGACGATTCACTCTGTGTTTCAGGATTCATTCTTCAGTCGGAGCTGAGCCTTCAATGGACGAGGGGTGTTTTGTGAGGCTGTGGGGACATTCTTTACCTGCCGCACACTCCCGTTCTGCAGGAATGATTGCTTTGCAAGCGTCGGGACTATCAGATAAAACTGGCAGGGGAAAGCAGAAACGTGCCAACATGAGTCGGTCCTCTGAGCGGATTCAATTTCACTCGATAAATATCGACACAGTGCTTTTGCCTGCCAATGGTTTAAACCTGCCCTCAGGCCTCTGAAGCTGTGGATACACACTGACCACTTTACTTTTACAGTTATGTGTATACACTTGAATCTTGTAGAGGCAGATCGGCACATTCAGATCTGTGTCTTTACTTTTTCTCATGTTTCCATTCTCTCATCTTTCCTTTAAGTTCCTTGTAGAAGATTTCATCATAGGCTTCATTCACAGATCAAACTGGCATGAATATTATAAGCAAACGAAACATGAAATATATCAGGTCTTTGGATTATTTTGCTATAATTTAAATCTGTTCTACCTGCTCCAATTTACCAGTTGTAATAAAATATCAAACTGACAGTAGTTGTCATTCGGCTACCGTTTAAACGTCTGGCTTTTCTCTTCTTAGTAGATGATGGATTTCATAATTACAGCAGCACTGACTGCTGTAAAGAGTATCTGATGACTATCCTGAAGTTGATTCTTCTTTTTTAATAACCCTGCCATCAAAAGAAAATGGTTGGACTGGTGCAGGGAGAGCTATGAGATAGCTGGGACTCTTCTATTGTTGAAGTGATGGACAAAACGGGTTCAAACACACACAAAAAATGTTAAAATCCTTGAAAACTATACGTAAGTCTTCCAGTAGAGACGTAATCTGCTTGAGGCAAAGCCTGCAGTTAGGGTGAAGGAATTTAATTTTATCTGAGGATAGCAGCACAACAGGAGCCCTGCAGGGAAGGTTTAAAGGGGCACTTAGCTAAATTTGAAATGTGAACGGCAGGTCCTGGAATACAGAGAGAAATCTAGATTTAAAACAGTCTGGATGATGGACAGAGTTTTCAACAGAGTTCAACAACATTTTGGTTTGTGGTCAATAAAACCAGATCATTTGCATTTTCCTCAAATATTTTGGTAAGATAACAAAGTATTTTAAAAAATCAATGCTAACAGATTTTTTAATATCGTAAGAAAACACTCTAAAATAATTTACACTGTTTTGTATTTGTTTAATTTGCCAGCAAATAGGTCTTTAAAATAAAATAAAAATACTATTTTCCACTATGTGTGGAGGTGCAATGCTGATTTATAATTTACAAGCAAAATCTTTTCAAGTAGCAAAAATGTTGCCATTATCAAACTAATTAATAATCTTTGATGTTCTTTAGTTTTAACAGAATTTAACCTGGCTTTGCACAATCACAATCACATCGTATATAACCATTCATTTGTGCATCTGTGTGTAAATGTTTATACATGTTTCTTTTTTGTCACCCTGAGAGCTGAACAATGTTTCATTGTGTTAAAAAAAAAGAAAATGAAATTGAAGCTCAATTACATTTTACTCTATTCTGTTCTGTTCTGTTCTATTCAATTTTATTATATTCTGTTCTGTTCTGTTCTGTTCTATTCTGTTATGTTCTATTCTGTTCTATTCTGTTCTATTCTATTCTATTCTGTTCTGTTCTGTTCTGTTCTGTTCTGTTCTGTTCTGTTCTGTTCTGTTCTATTCTATTCTGTTATGTTCTATTCTGTTCTATTCTGTTCCATTCTATTCTATTCTATTCCAGTGTGTAAGTTGGCAGAAACAATTGCACTGACTTTTTCTAAAATAAGATTTTTCACAAATTAATAATTTGTTTAATAATATTTTTAATCAATATTGTGTATTTTGCTTAAAAATTAAAAGTCAATGTTGTAAATTAACATACTTAAAGTTAATTAAAGTTTTTGTTGGGTTTTTTTTTTTTTTTTTTTTACATTTGCATTGCTTGTAAATTAAAGCAAATAAATGCAAATGAGTGGCATTTCTTTTACAATGCACTCACAGTACATCTATGTGTTGTTAAACCTGGCTGCTTAATGTTGCTCATCAAAGGTTTCATTCACTCCAGGTTTTGTTTTATAAAGATAAATATACCCTGAAGCAGAAAGCTGCCCAAATCAGACTCACACCAAAAAAGATGCTGTCAAAGTCAAGCAGCTGGGTTTTCACTGTATGGGGAGCAGGAGCTCAGTAGGTAGTGGTTGTTGTTTTGCAACTAGAGCATTGTCAGTTCAAACCCTGCTCCGGCACACACACACACTGACGTGTCCTTGGGCAAGACACTTTACCCACATTGCCTGCTGGTGGTGATCGGAGGGTCCGGCAGTGCCTATGCATGGTTGCTTCATCTCTGTGGTTACAATGTAGCTTACTCTTATTAGCCTGTGAATGATTGACTAACGAAAAGCACTTTAAAGTTAAAAGCTATCCATCCTTATATATTTGAGTCATTAAAACGTAACTTTGTGTAGGGATCTAACGCATACATTTCCAGTTCCGTACTAAGTAATACTAACCCTAATATAGTTGCATTATTCATCATCGCTGAATGGCTTGAAGCCAAAGAGGACTCCTGAGGATGGTGCTTTCTCAGCAGGCTATTTCAGCTTTTCGATCCCAAACTTCCACGAAAAACAGACCATCAATTTAAATGTACAAGTCTGTGCGACAGGAGAAATTATCATCAATCCAGCACTCGACTGCACCCACGCTGTCTGTGAGTGGGAGTGGGTGGGCTCTGTTTGTCAGAATGAACTGTTTTATGCTTTTCTCAGCACATTGATTCATCGCAGGAAATACGTCAACTAATCAAAAACTGAATTGTGTTTAACCTGAGCTCATGTTGCACCTATATGCCGGCAGCGTCGTCTCGCTTTTCTATTTCATCTTTTTCACTGATGCACTGCCTAAAAATGAATTACTAGATTGCAGCTGCCACTGCTGAGGATGCTGCAGGTCAGTAGGTGGCACGGTTCATGGGTGGGGGTAATCTATTATTCTAATAATCCACCCAGGCAATCAATAGTCCAGTGCGAGTCCTGCATACTAAATCTTCCTCCTCCATTTCTGGCCCTCTTAATTACCTTCCCATTTTATTTTGCTTTCTGCATCTCTGTCTTCTCCTTAAAAGACTTAGATTTCTCTTGCAGCGTCTCTGTGTTTCTGCTGCTCCGTCGGACTGTCTCTAAGCTTGAGGCTTCGAGGCTTCTCATATAGAGAATTATTCATTGGGCGCAAACGAAGAAGGTGGTATTTTTAGTTTGCTTTAGCTGAATTATTCACCGCACTCCTGCATCCTTGGGCCAGTGGGACTGCTTAACTGAAGGATTACCTAGAGGTGGGGAAACCCTCCAACACAACAAAAAACAGCCATGACTTTAACAACACAATAGAGGTATGTAAAATTTAAAAATAAATATCTAAGCTGCAAAAATCAAATGCATTATGTCCGTCCTGAAGACTTTTCCTTCATGCTGTAAGTAGTTTTAACTGAAGAGCTATCGCATCGTAAAATATAAAGTGGCGTTTGACAAGGAGAGGTCGTTTGTTTCGCTGTGTGACTGCAACCATCTCGCAGCATTGGCTGCAGCTTCCTTAAAGATTGGCAAGATGTTTTAGAGCAGAAACATCATGATTGGTTTCCTGACTGGCTTCCATCCAGACAGGGAGCCTTATCATCTCTTTGATGACCATTCTATACTGACATATATCTCCTCCACCTTGATGCTTCATTGGAAAAGCTTTAAAAGGCCTGTGTTTCAATGTAGAGGGTTCTTAATGGGCTCAATGGAATTTTGTTACCCACTTTTATTCTTGTGAAAGTGAACTGGAGGCTATTCTCTGGTGAATCACTCACTAAAATGTTTCTTTTGTGTAAAATGTTTGAACAAGATGGGGGGGCTACTGCAGTATTTTTTCCTTCATAATCATCTCGCATTCTCTTTAACTTCATTACTCACCATGATCATGACGTAAACACAGCAGAACACATTTAATTATAATGTCTCGGTAGACATATTGGAAGTATTTCACACAGAATAAAAGACTAAAAGCAGAAGTCCTATAAATATTGCACAGCGAATTGTGAATTTTTCTGAAAGCAAACCAAAATGCATAAACCATTTAAGTATCTATTTGACACAGTTAAACCCCTGCGATTGCATAACCGTGATGCAGGAAAGAGGGCATTCTGCCTTGTGAAAATGGCTGAATAATTCCCTCTAAAACTGCATTTTAGAGGAGAAAATTCATTTTAGATAAGGTGTCTGTCTTAAAACTGATTTCGGAGACACTGGAGCTGACCTACATGGCATCCATTACATAAGAATGATGATTAGGAGTATTAAATGTGGTATAAAGTTATATAACCAACTGACTCACAGCCGTTAAAGGTCTGAAACTGGAAGCTGCAGCTTCCATGAGGCTCTCCACTCACTGTTGTCGCTGTTCTCGTCCTTGCTGCCGTCGATGGTTCCATCCGGCTGCATCTGCAGGTAGAAACCCTGCTGGCTGAACAGTCGTGTCACGATGCCTTTCAGCTGTGGCTCTGAAATGCACACACACACACACACACACACACCACGCACACACACAAACACACCAACCATAGGCAATGCATGCCCCATTCCCATGAAGAATATGTCAACAAAATGTTCACATTGTCGAGTCAAAAACATACAGTTTTCATCTCAAAGATGTTTGCTGAAATTATCACAAATAAGGGTAAAAGAAAAAGGAAAAAAAATGTGTTATTAATTACAACAAGGTGAGCAAGCTGTGGAGTATGGATTGTTCAGGAATATCAATTATCTTCCTTAAGATCGATTTAGTTTAGAAAACTTGATATTTTTATTACCATCTAAACAGCCTAAGGTGTTCCAACAAATGAATGAATGACAATTAACCATTTTAAAAACAATCCTGCTATTTGTGTAACCATCCAGCCTCCACAACTGCCAAAACATAAAAAACACAACATTCGACATTTTAAAATGTTCGCTTTATACTCTCACCACAGCTGTTGAATATAAGTAATACAGTGGAAGGTCTGTAATGAATTATTTGCTGCTCGATGTAATATCATAAAAAGGTTTAATGGCTGTATGACTTGCAGGTCTTCAACTGTACAATAGCAGAAAATCAATGAGAATGTTGTTATTTTCTCATAGGATTTACTGCATCTAATCTCAAAAGTGATTGGTTTTGTACATCAGTTGGAAGCTTTTTATATTATTGTGAAGCAGATGTGCCTTTTTTGAGTCAATTTGATGAATATTTAATTTTTAAAAAAAGACAGTTGGACAGAAGTTTTCCTGTTCTTTTCATTTTTTATTACGATAACCCTGAAGCGACCTGTAACTTTGAAGGGTAGGACTGCTGGCGTGTGGCCAGAGTGCTGCTCCAAGTCACTTGAAGTGTGAAGCAGGTGGAAACAAGAATTAGCTAAGGGCAAAGGAAGCTTCTTAGCCCCCCCAAGGAATGACAGGGGAAATACACATGTAGAAAAGTATTTTAGACCTAGATCATGTGACTGCTGTAAATCAGGGTTGGATGTGTGTTTTCTCACAGGTCAGTGGTGTAATTAAATCTGGAAAATACTTTGAACTCTACTAAACACTATCAGAAATAATCAAATTTAGAAAAATAGTAATAAACATTTATATGACAGCCGCTTGGAATTACGTTATTCTAATCTACTGCCTGACAAAATGTATAAATTTGGCACTTTGTCACATTTTAATGATGCTGTATTTCATTTACGTCGCTAAATAAGCTGTAAATGGTTGCGTTAAAATGTAGAAGTGCTCTGATAAATGATGAATGTGATGGGAAGGGATATATTGGAGCCAGACTGTCCTCCAAGGTCATAACAAGAGTTGGAGGACACACAATCCATTCCAGCCCAGCCAGTCACAAAGCATTCCAAATGATTTAGCAAAAAGCAACATTCTGAGTCCCACTATCTCGTGAGAGAAAGACGGTTTCGGCCAGAACTTAATTCAACTGTGATAACAGATGGGATTTGCTTGAAAGCTGATGGCTCCAATAATTGCAAGTGTGTGAGATTTATTTGTAATCTAAAAAAAAAAAAGAGCAAGAAGTGAATGGAGAAGAAGAGTGCAAGCAGAAGGAGTTAGCTAAGTAGTGACCCACAGCAGGACTGAGTTCACATCTGCTCACCCGCACATCATCCTGACCATCAATCCCCCACTCACCTACTCCTGGGTTAGGCCCATCAATTCCTAGGACAGAGCCTTCATCATCCATCATGAGCAAGTTGAGGAGAATGTGTGTGTGTTTGTATGTGTGTGTGAAAGCACATGGGAGCGTACACACCAGTAAATCACACGTGATAACTACAATTCCATAAATTACGGCCACAGCGCAGCCCCGGGCAGTTGCTGACGGCTCATCGGTTCTGGTCATTAAGCAGAGGGTGTGTGTACTGTACGTGTGTGTGTGCGTGTGTGTGTGTGTGTGTGTGTGTGTGTGTGGGTAAAAGGAGATTTTTTTTTTCAGAAGTCTGTGTTTGTGTGTGAGAAATGACTTTCAATGACAGCAAACTGAAGACCGTTCTGTGAGTGTATGGACCATTAGAACGACAATAGATTAACTTCATACCAATACAGAAGGACAAAAACATTCAGGTACACTGACAAATGGCATCATGACCATGAAATGGTGAATGATCACCTGTTCTGATGTAGTGTTCAACAAGGAGGGGACTCATAATACCAATGCACACCAATATACACTGTAATAACAGCTTGTGCTTGGCTAACACGCTGTTAATCAGCACATCTTTACAGACACAGAACGAGGAACAAGGATAAAGACGGATCCGACACTGACTGACAGAGAAAATGAGACTAAAAGGAAATGAAGAGGCAGAGAGGGAGAGAGAGAGAGGAAGAGAGAAAGCAACAGACGACTGGTGGTAGGAAAGCTGTAGCTGATAGAGGAGAGGAAACGGGTAAGAAATTAAGCTCAAATAAATCGAAGAAGAGGCCACACATAAGGAGGGATGAAAGAAGGAGATCAGCGAGGGAGAGGGTCGTCGGCTGTCACACGGGTGTTGAGCCTTTTCTTTCACCCTCTTGTTTCCCAATCCACCCACCACCACCACCCCCCTCCCCATACCCCCCCTCCCTGGCCGAGGAGGTTGTCGACATGGGCGCGAGATGGGGTGGAGACGAGGAGAAACACAGCACACACGGATGGAGGCTGAGCTACTGACCTAGCCTGCAGCCCTTATGGGACACCTGTGGAGGTTTCAAGGGTGCATCTTACGAAGGGGGTGGAGGATAGAAGGAAAAACAAGAGGTTTTTTTTAAACAGGCAGAATTCATCAATTCTCCAGTTTACTGGCTGTTTAAAGGCAAATATCATGGAATCAATGCACATGTAAGCATAAGGAAATCGAGGACACACAGTCTGCTCCCCCACATGAGGAAATACCTACCTGCCCCAACAGGGTCTCCAAAAACTTTCAATGCTTTGTTTGTTAACGTTCAAGACATTTGTGGCACTTTTGGCACAGAGTTTGTCTGCTGAGGCTGCAAGACGACAGAGATTCAGTCTGCCTGGCAGGGCGACTGCCTCTGTTGTCCTCCAGTTCCTGCCTTAAAAATTGATGTCCGCCTTCCTCGTTCCTCATCAGTCTGTCTGCGGGACTCTGAGTGGACCTGGCTGTTGTTCATCACACAACAGAGCTATCTGGATGACAGGGAGGGAGGTGACGGTGACTTGCACCGCATATTATGTGCACCAGGACAAAAATCAGATGGCTTAGAAAAAAAAACAAGGGACACGGCTGTCCTGTGAAAGTTTGGGGAGGGGGAATGAATGTCAGGTCGGCTCCCTTGCTGCAGCAAAGCCCCATCTCTGCAATAAATATTTACCATTAAAACATTTAATCTCAAAAGAGCCTTGGTGCACTGCGGTGCAATTTATCTCCCTTCTGTTTCCCCCCAATCTGCATTAATATTGAATTAGGCCATTTAAGGGGGTTTAATTCAGAGTTGTCAATTTGTGTTTGTGTTTTTGGAGGTGTGAGGGTGCAGGGGTGTTATAGGGGGGGGGG
>SSNR01000216.1:894467-911512 GCA_006937965.1 Callopanchax toddi
TAAAAAAAAAAAAAAAAAAAACGAAAGAAAAGATACACGATTCTATAGTCCGGCTGTGTTCGGCTCCAGATGCGTCTCCGATAGTTGGTGCACGCAAGACAAAAGCGTTGATTCTAAGATTCGGTCCACGAGTGTTTTAACTAAATGTCATCCTTTGAGTCTCGCGCATCCTTGCACGTCAGGCATCCATCCTCCGGAGGAGACGGCAGCGTGCAGAGTCTGGTCCCAGTTTGGGTTGCACTCTTGGACTTTAGAGCAGCTGCTGTGGGATCAATCTGTTCGGCCAAGGCCGCCGGGGCCGAGATGTCGCTCGTGAAAACATGCAACAGTGCGTGTGAGTTGCGTTGTCATTGGAGACGATCATCCAGGTGAACAGCGCCGCGTTCGCACAGCTGTCCGATCCCGTTGAATAATTCAGCCCGAGCTAACGGGGGGTGGAGAAAACCAGGATATCCTAACTTCTCCTCTTCTCCTCTCTCTCTCACATCATTCCATCACGCGCCGTCCCGCTGCTGCTCCTGGATGCAGAAAGCCCCAGATCGGATGTGAGGTCGACGGCACCTCAAAATGCAGTCTTCGGCGGCGGAGGCTCCGCTCTGCAAGGATGCTGCAGAGCTGGAACCGAAGCCAGCGGGGAGCGATTAGGAGTCCGAAAAAGCAACAAATAGTTGAGGGCGAAGCGCTATTTTTTTTCGCTGTTGTAGCGCACAAATAATAAAGGAGCCTGAACGCGAGCGCATCCAGAATGAACGCTGTGTCGGTGCGTTGCATCCCCGACGAGGAGGGGGAGTCCACAGCCTCCCCCTTTCTGTCTCCCTCTCTCCCACCTCTCTCTCTCTCTCCCTCTCCAACTCTTTTAACGCAATCATACGTGATTGAGGTTCGTATTAGGAATCCTCGGGGGGGGATAGATAGATTTATTGATCATCTTCTGATGTGTAAGTTTAAAGAAGGTCACACACAAAAAGAAGGGGTCAAAGCACTTTGCTGCTTTTACTCGTTAGTGCATGATGTATTATGAATGAAATGCACAAGTGCATCATGGATTAAAATGACAACAATAAAAGAAACCTAAACGTATTTTATGTGTCTGCTTGGGTTCTTCTTCAGAAGATCTTTCTCAACCCCATGATGAAACAGCATGAAACATTTAGAGCAGACGTGTCCAAAGTGTGGCCCGGGGGCCACTTGTGGCCCTCTGAATGAGTTTGTGTGGCCTTCAACTGCATTTGAAGAATGGTACTCTCGTCTACAACTTGGAGATCTTCTGAATGAACCAAATCTGCTGTGGCTGCAAAAGAAGGGCAAACTATTTTCTGGCGTATGTAAATAGGACACAGTGAGTGGGGTCTGAATGTTAAAAGCTGAAATTAATGTTAGTCTTGTTGACTGATCTTAAAACACATGCATGTGTATATTTGTGTGTGTGTGTGTGTGTGTGTGTGTGTGTGTGTGTGTGTGTGTGTGTGTGTGTGTGTGTGTGTGTGTGTGTGTGTGTGTGTGTGTGTGTGTGTGTGTGTGTGTGTGTGTGTGTGTGTGTGTGTGTGAAAGAGAGAGAGAGATAGAAAGGAGGGAAGGAGAATAATACTGAGCAGACATTTTCTTTTTCAAGACAGAGGAGAAAAAGAAAAGTATATAAAATCTAGAAACGTAGAATTAACTCCAGACAGATACTGAAACAAACACTCTTTACATGTCTTCTTTTCCCCCCATTTTGCAGGTGAATGGTAGAAATAATTTTGTCTCTAAGAATGCCAATACTAATTCCAGTAAGCAGCATTCATTATCCCCGGCTATGTGCAGGAATCCGCTGCACACGTCTTAGATACAGTAGATAAGCAATAACCTTGTAGTGTTTGAAAGCAGCAGGCATGAACATTAATCTTTGTCAGTAAAGTAAAGTGCCATCTTGTGGTGAATAAACGAATGACTGGATGATCAGAGGGAAAAAAAACACTGAAATGTGAGAGAATGTAGTGATTCTGTGGCTCAGACAGACCATCAACACGGTTCTATTATCGACATAAATCATCACATAAATGAGATCAGTTCTTAGCACAGGAAGCTAAACCGAAATAAATGACAAGACAAGACAAAGATACACAAGCAGCCTTCACTGTGTGTGTCAAACCACCAAAGAACTTAAACAAAACTGGATAAGCAGCTGATAATGATTAAGCTGCATTATCCAAACAGAAAACAAATATTTGAAGGTGTGTGAACTCCTCACAGAAAGTGTGCATCAGTGATGGGAGAGCTCCACCTTTAATTGAGAAAAATCCAGGTGCAAATCTGACAACACAAAGGAAAACGTGCAGGTGCAAACATTTACACAAACTCCCATTCATAAAAAAAATTATCTGGGCTCACTTTGAATGAGTCGGTATAACATAGGAGCTCTCTGCTCCTCCTGATGGCAACAATTAAACACACAGTACAGTAAAGTACAGTAAAGCAGTGAGAAGGACATTAACATCCCTTGTTATCAGTTATCAAGAGTTCAAAATAGAGTCTGTTAGTTCAAATGTGTATTTTCTTCTCAATAACTCAAATTTGAACTTGGGCAAAATTGTGAAATGAATCTGTCAACACTTATGAGCTGACTCACAAAGTTCTGATTGAGGTTCGTGTTTGGGAGCTGGGGAACTTCGTGTGTTGAGAAGAGGCGGGAGGGGGCATTGCATCTGTCTGTCAGTGAAACACCTTTCTGCTTTTGTTCTGTAAATAGTCCCTTTAATGCCTTTGAAAACAGAGTAATGTCATGAGCGAACTGTAGCAATGCAGCCAAGGGCCACTGAGATGGCTAGAGGACATGAGAGGGATCTCAGGCTTACTGCCAAACACAGGTGAGTGGTTGTGTGTGTGTGTGTGTGTGTGTGTGTGTGTGTGTGTGTGTGTGTGTGTGTGTGTGTGTGTGTGTGTGTGTGTGTGTGTGTGTGTGTGTGTGTGTGTGTGTGTGTGTCAGTTTATGTTATTTCTAAGTTACTGATACTTATCCTTCTCTGTTTATAATCTAAACTGAGACAGCTCAAGCCAAAGTCAAGTTTAAAGACTTTTGTGGAGTTCTTTTGAAGAATGTTCTTGTTCACACTAAAAATGGAGAACTTTTACAACCTGAACCTATCCACAAATTGAGATGTATTTAGGTGACTCCAGGTGTAAATATCGAAGGGATTCCTTACATTGAAATACAAGAAGATAATAAAAGTGTATGTTAACGGTGTTAAACAAAAGAAAAACCCCTGTCATGAAAAGTTTGAACCGCTGCCCTGCTAAGGCGCTATCCATGGTGCTGATCCTGTGTTTTTGAGGGGCCCTCGAGGAACGCTTGTGGCCCCTGAAGTTTAATGACTTTGATCCCTGCATTGGCTACATTTGTTGGCCCGCTCTAGGTGCAGCACTCTTTTGATTTTTTTTTGCAAACTAAATAAGTAAATACAGCTCGATCGGATAAAGTGTCAGGAGTAGTGCGGGCTCGGCGCTGGCTGCCAGCAGCCATCTGCGACGGGCGCAGACTGCACGCAAAACTCGGGACAGATGCGAGGAGCGCAAGGAGAGGCTGTCTCTCACTGCAGACTCTGAGGATGTGAAACACTCTTCACCTCTCTCTTCCCATCCCCTCCTCTTTTCTTCCCTTTTTTTGTAAATTCTCTACCACTCAAAGAGCATGCAGAAAGCAAAGGCAGCTGTTGATGTGTGTCTCTCACCGTCGGTGATAGTGGTCGACTTCGATCGTTGTCCACAGAAACACTGCAGCATATGCGCTCCTTTCTGAAGGAATGGCCTCAGAATCCTCATTGATTTGGGTTGGTGGGAGCCTTCCTCAATCCAAACAATCGGACGGGCGCTATCATAACACAGCAGGGTCAGGCAGCATAGCGTAGCCGGCCAGCCAGCCTCTCTGAAGGCTCTCAGCAGCCCTCAAAACGCCAGAAGGGCACAGTCTGCGGGACAAATTACGCTAAAACGAGGCATATTGAGTGATCCCTCCACTCTCTCTTAATCTCCCTCTTCTCTCTCTTCTTGTTCCAGTCCTATCTTATCCTCTTCTCGTACGCTGTCATTCGCCTTCCGCGGCTCGCACTCCTCTTCCGCCACAGCAGGCAACGCAAGGACGTTACAATGTGCTCTTTTTACTTGTACACCGCCTGCCTCCGCGTCTTTACCAGCAGCAGGACGTAGCAGCAAGAGCGGAGAGAAGGGGGGAGATTGTGGAGGAGGGAGGGAGGAAGGGAGCATGCACGCCAAAGTTAAACTGCAGGGGTAAAGTGGCAGGCCGGCCACCAGTGAGGTAATGCGGAGCTGACAGTCAAGGCGACAAGGGCTGCACAGATGTTGGATCCCAGAGATGATCGGTTTTTCTTTTCTTTTTTTTTTTTTTAAGGCAAATCCATTGGGGACATGTGGAAAACGCAAATGCTACGTCAGCTGAAGCCTGATGCTTTAAAGTCAAAGATGTTTCCTCTAATAGTAGCGGAAAGTTTATTATGAACGAGTGACTGCCTTCAAGTCCTCCAGCTCTGGGCTCATCAGTGCTTATCATCGCTTTATTGTTGAAGTTGGTCCAGAAGAGAGGAAAAGGACTCAGCTGTTGCTTTATTACAGTGATGTGCTGTATAGGGGGGAAAGTAAATGAATAAGAAAAAAAACTTTTTGAAAAATCACAAGCAGTAATGGCTTGCGTTTTTTATATTATAGATTGACTTAACTTAGCAGCATTTCATTTAGAACTTCTTTTAGAATGAAGATGATTTTAGGCTTTAAACAGATGTGGCTGTTTGCAAACTCTGCACAAAAAGAAAATCTGATTTAAAGGTTCTTTTAGATCTCCTTTCAAGTATGAGTCATAAAACCAAGGTTCAAGAACTCGTGATGCATTTTGGTCCAGGATGACAAGCAACTATCCGAGTTGCAATACTTGCAAAAAGGACAATGTGCCAAATTCACCGCTAGAGGGAGCCATAACATAAATTAAATAGGACTTGAGATAAGTTGCAGGAAAAACGAATATAGATTCCAAAAACAAGCCAAGAAAATGTGTATTTTTTTCATATTGGTGAGCAATGAATAATAGAAACTGACACGACCTTTTCAGCAGCATTACTTAAACACACACTTCTCACAGATTGCACCACAAGGTCAGCAAATTGCACAACACAGAGAGCCTTAGGAACACGCCCCGGCTGTTGATAATGCATAAAGTACATCAAAGAACACATCGGGTCAGCAAAATACCTCAACAACAGCATCATGCAAACAAGAAGAGGTCAAAGAGGAATAAAGAGAGAGAGAGAGAGAGTGGAAGAGGGGGGAGCTGGCACCCAACCTGTAAACTCAGCTCCCAGTACTGTCCCACTGCAGAGTCAATACAGGGAGCCAAGCAGGAGCAAGAGATACAGGAACTAAAATGAATGGAGATTTGTTTCAAAAAGATGTTATTAAGCTGTTACTGACCGAGCAAACATATAGTGAAGTAAACTTTTTTAGCATTGATTTCTGTTTAAAATATGTATATATATTAGAAACATTTTTCTAGGTGACCAAACAGAATAATGCGATCTGTTCGAGAGCATTACTTTGGCTCCATATCCTCTTAGATCCTCATAACTTGAAAACCCTCCATCATGCACCAAAATTAAAATTAATAAGCCTCCAAAATGTTTTTGTGATAGTTATAGAAATCAAACACATGAAAAATAAATTTTTTCTTCAAGATCAAACATTATATACTTAAAAATATACTAATGCAAAACATATTTATGAATTAAGATCTTCAATATTTACAATCACTTCCTTTCTTGAAGCCATGCTATATAATGCCGTATACATTCATATTTATTAGTCTAATGTATTGTTATTGTACCCTCATCAAAAATAAATAAAGATGTCATGAACTCAGCTTTGTCTTCATTTCACCTTGCCAACACCACCGATGGTTAAGTATCCACCTGGTAACATGATACTACCACTAGTCAAAATGTGTAATATGTTGTGGCATCATTTACTTTTTATACTCTGAGTCAAAACTGTACAATGATTCATAAACTGACTGAATTCAGCTCTGAAAACTGGAACAGAGGGAGGTCAGAAATCAGTGTGATCCACTGTAGGTTGTTTAAAGGTATATCTTGCAAAATATTTCAATATAGGAAAATATAGGTTCCCTGGATTTATTGTCTAAGCATGAAAAGTGCTTCAGAGAGTGGTTGGTGTTGTAGAGTCAATAAAACCTCTCTATATTTTAAAATAGCCTATTCATCACAAGAAACCAAATACAATAAAAAACAACCATGTGCAGGGGAGGATTAAGTACAGGGGGCCCTAGGTTACAAGTATCTGTGATTATGTTGACCAGATCCAAACCAACAGAATTAGGGACAAAGAGCATGTTGGTTGAGGACAATGTGGGACATGCTAAATACTAAAGGATTATCAAAATTGTAAAATTGCTCTTTAAAATATCAACTAACAATAATAATTTATCATTTACTCTCTTATAGGAAAATCTAAATTTGTATGCATGACCAGACCTTGAATCCAGCTCTCCAACATGAAATGTAGTGTCTTAAACCTCTATGCCACAGATCAGTTGTTTCAATTCTGCTCTGTTTCTGCACATGAACATTAGGTGTCATTGAGTCAAGATCCTGAAAAATCTGCATCGTTTACGATTTTGTGAGCAATTCAGTTTAAGAATATTCTTGTATGTTAATTTAAATAAAATCATATTAATTTTACTGGCCAATGGGGCCCCCAGACCCAGGGGCGTGGCCACACCCCACCTGCCCACCCCCACCAGAACCTTCAATCCGTTTGTTTGTATAGTTTAGTGGAACGCTTTGCCAAAAACCACAAAAACAGATGTTTTCAGCTGTCATAATCTATGATGTATTGTTAATAAAAGGCAGAAAATGTTATAATTCTACTTTATAGTAATTTTGATGTTGAAAGCACAGGCAGACTGTTTTTGATGGTATACAGAGAGACTGTGATATTAAAATGTTCATTTGTCTTCTACTGGCTCTCCCTGATTTTGAATCTGCTGCATAGTTCTTGTATGCTAAACAGATCTATGCATTTTACTTGTGTAAATAAATAAGTTATTAAAACTTTGGTCTGCTGTCCATTGCAATCCTAGACTGCAGAGCATTTAAATAAAATTGACCTTTTAGAGTGCCATCCAGTCTTTACCCCTGCCTGGTCCACCCAAGAATAATATTCTAGACACGCCCCTGCCCACACGAGGCCCTATAAGCCACATCTAGCCTGTGCATTAGTCCGCGCCTGAACATGACTTCTTCTGTTTTTTATCTAATTTTCTATTAACTGCAGCCACAAAAACAACCCTTTTATTGTAGATTTTTTAAAAAGTCTTAAAATGAGGGGGGGGGGACACAATAACTGCAGAAATGATATTTTAATGTCTATGTTTTTCAAATTAGCTTGTGATTCATCAATAAGTTGTTTCAGGACATCAGGATTTAAATGTGAATAAATCAAACTGTTTAGTGACATTTACAAAAGTAATCTTATTGGAATTTTATTGATAAGATTGTATTCTTTTGACAACTGAAAATGACTAAATATACCTTGCTATTGCATCACTGATGCAATCTCTGCTCAAGACCCTTTAATAATTTCATTCCTACTTGACAGCCTGCATGATACTATAGAGATAAATGGGACACCATACTCATGCAAAATCCTCTTTATTGAAACACGTAGTAAATAATTGACCTTACCGTTTTTGTCTTTCTACATTTTTGCTCACCTAAGCTCGACACACATCACCTGTCAGTCAAACTGTATAAAACATTCACATATTGACCATGATGCATTGCATGCCCAACAAGCAAGCTTTAATCTGAGGCTGCAGGTTTTCATGTTATTCCCACTTAATAGAGGCTCAGCATCCACTCTCATCCAACCAGCTTTCTGTTGGGATTTTGAGGAGAATCTTAGATTTAAGATTCTTTTTTTTTCTTGTATAAATAAAGATGGGCTCGAATAAATCTCTTTTACTCCTCTCTTTACTTTGATGTCTTTATTCTCATTTTTAATGTCATTAAATGCAAGTGTTCTTTCTGTCCTATCAGTCACATTTGTGGTTTTGGATTTTGTTACTGAAAAACTCTTAGAAATAAAACTTTTTGTTTGAGTCAATAATGACTTCTCTCTGCAGGAAACCTATCCAGAATCCAGTCGGGAGAATTAACAGATACATCCAAAGCCTAAACACTTTGTGTAAATAAAACTCAGAAATATATGAATTATAGTTAGGGGTGCTAATAAACTGATATAAGATGTAATGATGCAAAAGTGTAAATCCAAAACATAAAAACAAGTTAACTGCGTGTTTGTGCTCATTTGGTTTCAGTTTCTTTCGTTCCTAAACAAAATGAACCTATGGTCTTCAAATTTTATCTGAGACAATCAACTCAATCCTGTGCTGCAAATCTCAATCTCAGCATCCGGTTTTCTCAAAATCAGTTTGCACTGTTAAAGTCTGCGGGCACTTTGTCTTCAGGATATTTGATGTTGTATTGGATTACATTGTTGTGCCTTGCATTGACATCATGTATGTTTTGTGATGCAGTATAAACTCTTAATGGTAATTTATGTGCAAATAAAAACCAGAAATGGATGCAACTCTGACAAAGCTAGTTTATAATTGTGTTTTTTTTTTTTTAGCTGTGACAGTTTGTTTCCTCCCAGAACAGAAGCCCTCTAAAAACACTTTTCAGCATTTTTGTTAGTTAAATATTAAAACCTTTATTATTGTTCAAACCTAACCATAAACAAGGAGACATTATATGCATCAGTAAAGGAGACTGGGACGTGTACTGTTTTAAACAATAGCATTTGGTGAAAATGTCAGGATGTATAAGTGTTTTCTGCAACTCTATAAAGAAATACATGTTCTTGAAATCAGCAGCTGTTCTATATTAGACGCTTGCAAACAAATCTTGTGCAAACTACACAATGTGCAAAATTGAGGTTCAAACCACACCAACAAGATGTTTGTCACAGTCAACTACTGATCAGAGTGAATAACGTTCAACTATTTTTTTTTTCCATTTTTGTTTGTAATTATAGGACAGCTGGGACAGCAAAATATGTGAATAAATTGTTAGTATACATGGCTGCAATGCGCATGATGAAGAAAGGGACGACGTAAAAGATACTGGAAGATAAATAAAATGAGATCTGGGAAGATTATTTTAAATATTCAATGAATGTCAGATTCCTTTCTTGTTACTTATCTTTTTTTCTTATATGAGTGATGTCAGTGAGAAAGCTACCAGCTGAAATGTGGTGAGTAAAGCATGATTTAGGAGGACTCAACTCCTCCTACGAGGACTCAGCTCATCTTCAGGAACCCAATAAAACTGAGTTGAAACTCTGTGTTTTTATCATGACCTTACATTTGTTTGTCTAGCAATCAGGTGGTTGCTAGTTCGATCCCAGCTCCTGCCAGGTTTCGTCATTGTGTCCTTGGGCAAGACACCTCACCCACCTTGCCTGTGTGTGAATGTGGTCAGAGGGGCTGATGGTACAAAATGGTAGCCTCACTTCTGTCAGACTGCCCCAGGGCAGCTGTGACTAAATGTAGTTTACCACTTTCAGAGTGTGAATGAATAATGCATTCTTTGTAAAGAACATTGGGTGCATGAAAAGTGCTATTTATATCTAATCCATTGTTATTTTTACTTAGCTTATGATTTTATAATTCAGTATAATTTAGGGTTGCATGTTTTTATCAATGTCATTTTGGGGTCAGAAGTTTCTAAAAAGTTTGAAAACTGCTGTTTTAACAACTTAAAAACTAGTTTTGACCATTTATAGTATGAAAACGTCATTTCTCATTGCAACAAAACCAATCATGAATAAGCATTTTCTATTACAAGAAACCTTTTCTGTACTGAAACATTACACAACTCTAAATAAAACACAGAGATCTATTTTTTTGAGGATGCAAATGGATTATAAGTTAAACAGATATCTGTTGTCATGTATGCCCTTTTGGTTATAAAATCTATATAAACACATCACATGAAGGAATAACATGAAATAGAATGAAAAGATTCACAATCAAACAAGAGGAATTGAGAAATATCTCTCATCAAATACAATAATAATGCAGTGAGGAAAAAGCTTTTTTTCTTGGAGTAAATACTTTGCTTTCCTTTGTTAATGTCATTGACAAAGTAAAGGTGATGGAAACTTTACACAAGACAAACCCCAACTAAGAATCTTTATTTCTAAATGTTTCACAATAAATTCAGGATAGAACAGGACAGGGCCACAATGACAGAAGGTTACCCTACTTAACAAGGGCGCTCTGTCCCTAATCTAAATACGTACAGCAGGTAATCTGCCTGCACTTGTGCTCTCACCTTGTGCATTTTAAAAATACACAACTACAGCAAGACAACTGACAGGGGAAAATGCTGCGGGTGACTCAACAGCAGCAGCTAGTTTTCCAATGCAGCAAACTTTGTGTTTAATACACCGTCTGTAACCATTAGTGGCAGAGTTGAAAAGCTTTGTCAACAACACGCAGGCTGATCGCTGAGGCCACAACGCCGCCCTGCACGGGGACTTCACATCTCACCAGTAAAACTGGAGAGGCAGCAGTTTTTGTCTAAATCAGCTGACAGCACTGACAGATGAAGGGAGCATGGAGCCTAAATCGTTTACCATGCGCAACACTCTGGGGTGAAAATACAGCCAGGCAGGCAGGGAATTTACACTCAACTTGCATTTTGTATGTGAATGGTTTCAATGAGATATGGACAAATAGCAGCCAGACTTGGAAAAGTGTGGATGCATGCTGGGATCAGCAGAATACTCCTGGAAGCAGCAGGGATACAGCAGCAGCGTCGCTCTGCAGCAGTGATGAATGGATCTAAGGATGGTCGCTGCATTTACTGTCTGCTTCTCTATTGCAGGTCTTGTCTTTTTTTTAAGTACACTTCTTTTTACTGTACATTGTGTTTTGCTGCATGCAGTTAAGTGACAAATTAAACAATGTCTGTGTTTACTGCAGTCTGTGCTTTAAAAAATGAAAAACAATTGAACAATTGCTCCTATGTCAAAACAATACATGCTCTTTTTTTAAAGATGAAAAAGAAATCAATTGAGGGATTTCTTACCAGCGTGTTTATCACTCATGTTCCCACGCGTTGCAGAAGTTTGAGACTGCAGGCGTTTGCTTGGCGTGCGCTGTCTTCTTTAGTCAGGACAGGCGAGCAGATGGAGGCAAGTTTACTTGATTCATGTGATATTTGGAGAAATCAGATCCTTCTGGTACCTCTGCTTGTCTCGCGGGAGGGATGCTGGATGTGGGGCTCTTTGGTGAGCTCCTGCTTGCTTCTCTCCTGGTGTTTCTGAGACTTTCTGAGTGAGGTGGACAGAAGGCTCAGGTAAAAAGAGAGGGAGGGGGTGGGACTTGTGCGTATATGTGTGTTTTGCAGGGGTGAGCATGGTGGAGTGTGTGCTCCTTATTGCAGGACAAACAGAAGACTTAGTGGGAGTCCATGCTTTGTTATCGGGTTCAGGTAGATGAGATGAATCTTGATCAATTCTGCTATTTTTTTCAACTTTTCCAAAATTGTTGGTTCTTTTGGTATTTTTCTCTTCATCTATTACCCTTAAAGGGACAGTTCAGGTGTTTTGAAGTGTGTTGTTGCATGAAGGCTGTGGAGCTCTTTGAAAAGCTTCAGTTTGGAGAAACAGAGATTCGTTCTAAATGGACTGATGAGCTAATAGCTAGTCTGGGTGAAGCCACTAACCAAGTGTTTTTGCTGTCTTGTAACAACTCTAATCTCAAACATTTCTTAGGAGTTAACATTAATGTAATTTTATACATTTTCCACCCTAAACTTCACATTATATGGTTATTTACAAATAATTATGTTGTTTTTGTCCTTTAAATGAGATGGACTTAGGGGAAATGGTCAAGGATCCATTTTCTTCTGCTGAAACAGACAAGAAATGTGACATTTGTGGCAATGTAACAGTCACAAAACATCATTTGCATAACCTGCAATGACATTTTTGAGATTGCAATTTTTTTTTTTTTTTTTTTTTGGTTTTGTAATTGTGAGTAGATGTTAGTCTATCCAGTCAGAACTAATCTCCATTTGGCCAAATTATAAAGATCTATCTACAAAGGGTAAGATAATAACTTATCATAACTCTGCCACAGAACCCAAACCATCTCTTTAAAACGAACAGTCTCATAGGCTTATAGGTTGCTTTTTACCTTCATGTGATGCAGAACAGTTTTTAAAATCTCAAGGAGAATTCCTAATACAAGCTCATCTTCTGAATTTTTTTGTTTTGTTCTTTTTTGGTTTTTGACTTGTGAGTGATTGGGATTTAACAAGATTAAAAAGCACATTAAAAGGATATTTGGATTATTTTGAAGTGGCGTCATTTCAGTTATTTATCTACAGTATAGACCACACCCACCAGTGACATCACTCAAAGCAAAAGGAGTCTCTAGAAACAGGAAGTTGTCCTCTGAAGTATGACTCATTGCCAGCCAGATTGGGAGAGACACTCCTGTAAAATGGTGACAGATTAGCAGCTAATTTTAGGTATTTAAAACAACTCTTGCTCAAACATGTCACACCGATGTGTTAGCTATTAACATCTATCTTATTTTGTTTGGTTGAAACAAACTAAGATAAACCAGTAGCAGTGTATCTCCCTTTATGAGCATTGCTCCAGTCAGAGGATGCCAGCTGTTTCTAAAGACTACTCACTTTGAGTGGTGTAACCAATGAGTATGGTCCTTATTTTTAGATAAATAACTGAGAGAACATCAGTTCAAAATGACCAAAAGATTATTTTTTTACTTTAATGAGTAATATAAAGTTAGTGGACACAATTAATATCCTTTTTTTTTTTCAATTATTTTTAGCCATTCTCTGCAGAGTAAACCTGCATTGCTTCCTCTTACACTTGCTGACAATTTAATGTACCATGTTTTTTTCCCTGATAGCAAAGACATATAATATTTTGCTGAGACACATCAATATTTAATGTGTGAATTAGATCAATAGCGTGTCCTGGCCATTTGATGCTGTATATTGTGACTGTTATTTGATTTTCCTGCAGTAGAATTCAGATATTGTGTACTGTATACGCAACATTCAGAATGAGCTTGCTGTTTTGGTGTAATGGATTTGTGCAAAACAAAAAAAAAGGCTCTTGGGGACATTGCTTGTGTTGCATAATCAAATCATGTCAGTATGAACAAACAGGGCAGAAAGCAACACAGATACAGTATGTTCATTAGGGTGTGTTTTGCATGAATGAAACAATTTTGAATCTCTAAATCTCACTATCGAATTCACATGGTCAGACTTGCTACTTACAATCAACTACTGACCACCAAGTTGCAAAATTTATGCAGCGCAAAACAGAAAACAAGTGTGGTATGATCTAACTGGCTCATTGATCAGTGCCTCAGAAAGTGCCCTGTCAGCACACCTACGGGAAGCTATGACAACAGCTAGAGTTTCCTCTGGTGGTATAAAAAGAGCGTGTTCTTCCAGACTTTGTGCAGAAATAGAAGCCTCAAGGCCAAATGACATAATGAGTGTGTAGATGTGAATCTCAGAACCTGTGTAAGAAGCGAATGCCGGAGTTAGTTCATTATTTTCTCCACACTGATGTGGTTGCAGTAGGGTGAATGGTTGTCCTACACCACAACTGACAAGTTGTTTCAGATATCATGCTTTCCTGTCACATGGCCAAGGCTGTGCTTCCTCTTTCTGGACACAGGCTGGCGTCGGTTCGCAGCGAATCGATGACAGGACCTGAAAGAGGACACCTCTGCTGGGTAAAATTTGAACTGCATTGATCAAAAAGGATATTAACATCCTGCAAAATCAGGTAGAAAGATGTGTGTGCTTTTTTTTTTAAAAACATCTACATCAGTCACATCTTTAAACTAAATTTACATCTTCCCTTATCTGACCTGTCCCATGCTCGCTCCTGTTTTTGTCTCTGCTCTCTTCATCCATCCAGCCTCTCCTCTCCCTCATCACTTTGTCCTCCTCTGCCCCAGACCTGCAACCATAGGGTATCATCTGACTTAGCAGCATGTCCTTGGTCCATACAGTGGCAAAGGCATATTGCTCTCCTTTCTTTGTTCTCTGCATCCTTCCTCTAAAATTGCAACACCCCTCTCTTTATTTTGCTTGTAAGTTTTTATTTACCCATTATAATGACACTGTAAATAAATTGCTTGTGCAGCTTTTTTCTAATCTTGTATTTTTTTTCATCTCTTGTGGCAGTTCCCAGTGCAATATTGTGTAGAACTAAAAAAAAAAATCCAGCTTGTGCAGATTTTGCATTGGAGGAGAGCCCTACACTGCAGTCACTGCAGTGCAGCCTTCTCACTGTAAATTCTACCTTATTTACCTATTTCTGGGTTCAGTGGCAAGCACAACAGAAGTTTGTGGAAGTGGTCCAGATGTCAATAGCAGCACCCAGCACCATCAATACAGTTTACCCTCTGTATATTGCTTCCAAGATTTTCTCTTATTTTTCAATAAAGCAAAATTCTCTGGTTTTATCATCTATTTTGATAGAACTAAATGGTACCATTGAGCAACATTGCAAATATTGCGTATGTGAGACAAAGTATGTCTATTTGTGATTGTGTGTTTGTTTTTTCGGTCTTATTTTATTATGGATTATGGAAATTGCATTTTTGCCAAAAGAATGACATAAGAAGAAACGTCCATCATTCAAAAGCTTAGCTGTGCTTATTACAAATGACTTTTAGAACAAAATTTCAAATGCTTATGCAGCATCTAATGTGCTGCAGAACAAATCATTATTGGTATGACATCATTACATTTTTTCAGGTAGTATTAGTGCTTGAATTGTAATTCAAATAAAGGCATGTGTATGCTACTGTGTCAAGTGAATTTCACCACTGTGGGATTATTAAAGTAATTCTGTTCTATTCTATAACATTTTAAATACACAATGCTAATGCTAAGTGAAGGTGAGGCATCAATACATATACTATTTAAGTCTCTGCATTTCTGACAAATCGTTTGAATGTCATTTTCTTACAGGTTTAAATATAGCAATGACTTTTTATCCTAATATTTGGTCATTTTTACACAGTGACACACGGTGGTCATTTACTTTAAGTTACCACTAGAGGGAAGTAAAGTCTTACATAAAGAAATTCAAATAAATCCCGGATGGGAAATTCAGTAATACTTTTTTCAAACGAATAAGTCGTAATTACATTGAAGGTTTTTTTTTTTAACCTATACAGACAATTTTTTCTATGTTTTTTTTCTAAAGTCCCTTTGTGTGCATCCAACTGAGCAAACATTATAATCAATGGATAAAACCTTAAACGTTGCTTAGTTTAGCGATTTGGAGTTTTACCTAGCGTCCCTGAATGCGTCTTCAGTTTTGATCTGGCAATGGGAGGAGCTTCAAGCAGGAGGTCACAACAATCATGGCGTGGAGAGGATGTGTTTTAAAATGGGCCAAAACAGAGTTCATCAGATACTCAAATAACATTTCACGAAGCTCAAGGTGAGCAGATAAACCCTCGTTCAGTTCACTTCGTCTTTCAGGACAAAAATACCACTGACAGTCTGTGTTGGTACGTTTCTGTGTGGAGTTACCTAACCGTAATTGTTCTGTCATTTTAAACAGAGCTAATTCATTAAAGACAGCTTTAATATAATATATTTAATATAACATAAGTAATAGATTTAACTGAACTGAACTGAGCAGCCCACTGCATATTACAGAAGCTACGTTAGCCAACAAAATAACTTCATAGTGCCACTCATAAAGTAACACGTTTCATAATTTGTAATTTTATGTGCGACGAAAAAAACGATTGAGTCAGTGCAGAGCCTGATATTGACGTGGAAACAGAACTCGACACAACACCAGGCAGGCTGTCAGGGACCATCTAATAATCAGAATCAATTTATTGCCAGGTCAACTGTTACATTGACGAGGAATTTGTGCTACACATAAGTGCTACACCTAACTAAAAATACTAAATAACTTCACGTTTGTACTAACACAAGTGTATCCCAAAAACGTGGTCATCACATCAGCTGTCTCTTGTTGATGCTACTCCAATAAATTAATTAGAAATGGAGAACATCACCACTAGTATTCCCTAAACACAGACAATTTAAATGTGGATCTTAATGTTTTAATGTATAAACATTATTATTAAATGTGGATTTTTTTTTCCTAGCAGGGACAAGCCAGGCTCTGTAGGTTGTAACAGTGGTTTCTTCAGCATTCTGTAATGTGATCAAATACCACGTGGCCACCACATGACCACTGAATACACCGATTGATTCCCTAATTACTGTAGTTAACAGGAAAGCAACTTGTGAGATCTGATTGAACTTTTATTCAGGATTTTTGAAAGATTGACTCTTTTGTTGAAGCCATCTTTGTGGTTATGTGCCAAGAATTTTCAGGAACAAACTCCATAAAGCAAAACTTAAATGTTCTCATTTTTCAAAATCATTAACTTTTCTCCCCCTCGTTTGTTGTGTAACTCTTTGAAATATATGTTTTTCTTTTATGTTTTGACAGACTCAATTGCTACAACCAGCAGAGGTGCAGTTTCCGCCGAGAAGCCAAGAGGCCGGATATCAAGAAAGAAAATTTCACCCAACAAACAAAACCCCCTACTCCTGAGACTGGTTCCCCGCCTCCTCCCAAACTCCAAAGGCTGATGCTCTTTAGACCGCTGATGTTCACAGTGGGGGTAGGTTCCTCATCCTTCATTTAAATAATTTACTTTATTACAGTTTATAATATAAAACATAGTATAGGCATCTGTAAAACCTAGTTTCACATAAGCTTTGTGTTTCAAACACACCATACCTGATTGATCAGGTTCCAAGGCCCACACAAGACAGGAATCATGTGGTTTTAATTGCAAGGGTCAGCTGGTGTACTGTTGTTGGTTGCTGTCTGATTCCATGTCAGTTTACAGGCTGCTCATTTGGTGCAGCGGC
>SSNR01000216.1:912706-1025482 GCA_006937965.1 Callopanchax toddi
TCAGGATTTTTGAAAGATTGACTCTTTTGTTGAAGCCATCTTTGTGGTTATGTGCCAAGAATTTTCAGGAACAAACTCCATAAAGCAAAACTTAAATGTTCTCATTTTTCAAAATCATTAACTTTTCTCCCCCTCGTTTGTTGTGTAACTCTTTGAAATATATGTTTTTCTTTTATGTTTTGACAGACTCAATTGCTACAACCAGCAGAGGTGCAGTTTCCGCCGAGAAGCCAAGAGGCCGGATATCAAGAAAGAAAATTTCACCCAACAAACAAAACCCCCTACTCCTGAGACTGGTTCCCCGCCTCCTCCCAAACTCCAAAGGCTGATGCTCTTTAGACCGCTGATGTTCACAGTGGGGGTAGGTTCCTCATCCTTCATTTAAATAATTTACTTTATTACAGTTTATAATATAAAACATAGTATAGGCATCTGTAAAACCTAGTTTCACATAAGCTTTGTGTTTCAAACACACCATACCTGATTGATCAGGTTCCAAGGCCCACACAAGACAGGAATCATGTGGTTTTAATTGCAAGGGTCAGCTGGTGTACTGTTGTTGGTTGCTGTCTGATTCCATGTCAGTTTACAGGCTGCTCATTTGGTGCAGCGGCCATCCTGCAGTATGAGACCCTAAAGTTAAGAGTTCAAACTGCAAAAGATGGAGAGGAGTTAGAAAAACTTGCATTGGTAAGGATTTTACTAAACAGCTACAGCTAGAGCTACTTTTTAACCAGCAATCTGCTTACAGTGACCTATCATCATGTTATCAGGGCTCACAGGACATGGCATACTGGCATGACTGGTGGAACCAGCTGTCTGGCTTCCAGAGACAGTTTATCCTCCTGATGTCCATGGTGGATGACTTTTGGAACAGCCTCACAGAGGGACAGAGGACTGCCACTGGTACATTTTATGTCTCTGTATCCAGTTGTTATAAAACTGCAACTAGATTCTATAAAAGTCAAATTTGAATTCTGCATTTTCTTATTGCTTTCTAGGCATTATCGCAATAAATGCTGTGGTTCTGTGTTGCTGGCGGATTCCATCCATGCAGAGAACCATGATCAAGTACTTCACATCCAACCCAGCCTCTAGTGAGTGCAGCTATAAGTTTTTGTAGTAAAATCAAATCATTAAAGCTGGACAACAGGGATATTCATTTTCCTGTAGCCTTCCATTCAATCAGCTGGCCAAAATCAAGTTTACTTCACACTTTTGGAAATGTTTTAGTTAGTTTGTCTATTTTTCCCATCAGAAACACAATGCCTTCCCATGATCCTGTCTTCTTTCAGTCACTACTCCATTATCCACATGGTGGCCAACATGTACGTTCTATGGATGTTCTCCTCTGGAATCGTCTCTCTCCTAGGGAAAGAGCAGTTTCTTGCAGTCTACCTCTCTGCTGGTAGGTAGAACAAAAAATGAGAAATAAGGAAAAAAAGATCAAATAACTCAGTTAAATTTTTAAGCTGTTAAGATCTTACAGTATTTAGACATTATTATGATTGACTGGTTGGATCATTAAGGGAAAAATGGGGTCAGGAATTGAGACGTAAGAAGTGACTAAGTATGTTTTCCTGTGGAGGAAAAGGTTGATTTTACTGTATGATTTTTTTCAGGTGTGGTTTCTACTATGGTTAGTTATTTGTGTAAAACAGCCACCGGGAGATTCTACCCATCTTTAGGGGCGGTAAGATTTCTTTTCTTTTTTTTTCTTTACTTTTTTAATGTAAATGATTGTGACCATTGACTTGTTCTGTCCATAGTCGGGTGCTGTCATGGCTGTACTCGCTGCAGTCTGCACAAAGGTGCCAGAGGCCAAGCTGGGCATAATCTTCCTTCCAATGGTTACTTTCACAGCAGGAAATGTAAGTGTTGCACAGTTTGTGTGCTTAAGCCTAATTTATACTTCTGCGTCTACGTCGGGTCGGATGTACGCAGCGCCATTATGCGTCGTTGCGTGGGGTCTCCAACGAGGCCGCAAGGACGGACGGAGTAGACCTCGCTTTTCTAAACATCCGTCGAACCAGACGGAGAGCGCACGCCTCTGATTGGTCGGCCCAACAACCCGTGATCATTTCCAGCTTGACGCCGGTGTTATCAACAGAGTAGTAGAAGTAAAATCTCGTGGAAGCAGATATGGATCAGCTCAAGAAACATCTGGCAGATGAAATACGAACATTTCTATAATCCATCAGTGTCCCTCACAGGTTGAACTAGAGCTGCAGATTCGCTCATCGTCTGCCTCGTCCTCACTGAACGGACATTCAACAGACGCGCTGTCTCCTTCACTCCCGTTTAATTATTTTTAACAACATCATTTGTTCTTTGACATTAATCCGTTACAGCTCAATCAAAATTCCCTCTCTACGTATCCAGGAAATAGTATCAGCAACGTTAATGTACTGCTCCCAGTGCTACGCCCTCTGTTGTTTCGGCGGAGAATTGCTTTGCAACACCCCGCCGCAAACGGAGAAGTCTGAAGGCAAAACGCCTACGTCAATACGTCTGCGTCTCTCACTTGCGTAGCCGACGCAGAAGCATAAACCAGGCTTAAGTCTACATGTGGTATGTTGATACTGCCTAAGTAAAATACACTGTTGACTCAATAAAACAGGAAATGTGCTGACAGGTTTCCACTGCAAGCTGTAGATGTACGTAAATCTGTGCATGAACAATAAAGTTTATGAACGAGTGAATTTGTAAGTAGGCATGTCTGAATCCACTTCACTGCATATAAGACTTAAATTTGTTGGTATGGGTTTACGGATCTTTAGGCTCTCAAAGTGCTTGTGGCCATAGATGCTGCAGGGCTCATGTTGGGATGGCGGCTGTTTGACCATGCTGCTCACCTCGGTGGAGCCCTCTTTGGAGTGTGAGTCCTGATCCTTAGTTTTCTATTTGGAACATATTAAAAGTTTGACAGAATAACCTTGTCTTTTGGTTTGGTTTTTTGTCATTTTTACATTTTAGAGTACACTTTTGTCTAATTATCTTGCTTATAGGGTGTTTACAGTTAATGCTGTCTTACTTTGAGCAGGCTAAGTCTTTGAATTTGACTTTTGTGGGTTTTAATTAAAAAGTGAATCTCTTTATCATGTCTCACAGATGGTACGTTGCTTATGGTCACAAACTGATTTGGAGAAAGAGGGAGCATCTTGTGAAGCTGTGGCATAATATGCGCTCCTCAGGCTCCAGAGGGTCTAGGCCCAGTGGTGGACCTGGGGACAAAGGTGGTGGTGGTGGACCTGGACATCAGTAAGATTTCTTGAAACAAATATGAAGGAAAATGATTCTACTTCCTTCAAAATGTACAATAACATTTTTTATTACTTATTGTGAAGTGGGTTGTTATCCAATAATAAATATAGTTTGTTGACTAAAATTATTAGTGATGGGTTTTTTTTTTTTTTAACAAAATGCTTTTCAAAAAATATTAAATATATTAGAATTTTGGAAGCTTCTCTTCTTTGTAAGTATATATTTTTGGTGTTATTTCTAAGACTTTAAGTGGGAATTTTGCTTTAAAATCCTTTAAAATGTTTCAGATCGTTGAAGTTGGTGGGTATTTGTTTTTGCACCGCATTCTTAAAGTCCTATGACAGCATCAAAGTTGGGTTGAGGTTTAGACTTTGACTGGATCTTTAAAATATTTGGATTCTTTAGATTGAAGTTGTTTATTGTAGATTTACCGTAGTTAGGTGTCCTTGGCATCATTGTTCTATTGCAAGACCCAAACTTAGGGTAAAGTCCCATCTATTAGACATTATCATATTGGTCTGGTTCACTTCGGTTCCAGAAGTCTTGTGGTTTGCTCAAATGCAGCTTTAGAACACTTAGCTGTACTACCATTTATTTTTAGACAATGGAAGCTTTTCATATCTTTCCAGACGTACCATACTTGTGTATTTCTTCTTTTAATATACTCTGATAAACTTAAACATTTCATTACCTAACTCAGGTCTGTATAGTTGAGTATTTTGTGTGTTTCCCTGAGCATTTAGCAGTCTGACCTCTAGGTAAATGTACTAGGACCTCCTCCACAGTGGAGAATAGCAGCTGTCTTGAATGTTTTCAATATGTACATGATCTTTTTTGCTGTAGATAGAATGATGATCTCAAATTGCTTCTGACTGGCATTACAGATAGGCAACAGTTGTTTTCTAAAGTTGCTATCTTTCCTCCTTGGAATTGTATTAACACACATCTTGATGCTTCAGAAAATCACCCTTAGCTGCTTTTATAGAGGTGCTCACATTTACTGATTATCAGTTAAAAGAAAGACATGGCTTGTATCTGATAGCAAAAAGATCGTTACAGTTTCAGCATTTTATTTGTAAGATAACAGGGTTCAGTTATTTATTTAAAAAGAAACTATGCCTAGTCAAATTTGAAGAAACTCTGTTGAGACTGAAGCATTATCAAATGAAGAGTCAGCTATGCTTTGGTTCCGATCAGCATCATGTCCTCCTTTTATGTCTGTTACCAAAAATCTTTAAGTGATGTTGGCTTTTAATAGCAGCCTCTTTTTTAGTAACCAATTTTTTGCCAAGCCTTGTTTTTTTGTTTTTACAAATAGCTTCAATTCTGTCCAACTCTAAGAATAAACAGCTTTAATTTAGAACAGTGAAGGGGGCTTTGTGCTAAAAGTATAATACTTATATATGGGAATTACATTTTAGAAGTCCTAACTTAACTTTTCCAATCAGTTCCTCTGGGGATCTTGGCTTGTGTTCATTTATTTCCAGACTTAATTTCTTCTCACAGGAAAATTTTCACTTCAGTCACCAGTTATATTTGAGAAACTATCTTTATTCAGTCAATTCATTTAAAACTGTTTAAAAAACAGATTGATAAAAATGATTGTCTACACATGCATAGAATTAAACATAAAACTTTGCTGTGTTAAATCTACTAAAGGTTATTTTTTCAATCCGCTTATAATTGATATTACAGAATTGTCTTTTAGCACTTATTTGTGAGAGAAGAGGGCAGAAAAAATACAAAAAACATTTACAAACTAGGCAAGAAGTCAAAACTAACACCTACTAATTTCAGATAAACTAGCTTATGTGCTTTTTTTCTTATATGCACTGTGATTAAATATTAACCATTCAGCAGATTGGACGGAGTGTAAAACAGATTTTATATTCTTAAAGTCCATCACTGATGTGCAATGTGATACAACTAATCAGTCATAAAACAAGAAAGGAAAACTAATACAAGAAATAATGTTTTTGTTGTAAAACTAAATCATAGATTGTCTTTAAAGCACTTGTTTCTGGACACATTTGGCACTGTCTTTAGATCACATGATCATCAAGATATCAGCTAATTGGAATGTAATATCTTATCATCCAAACAGACTCCTTTTTCAGCCTCTTATTTCCACCCAAAGAAGAAATTTGGAACATTTTCAACCCAAACTCTTGTGATTGGCATAGCTGGGGAAACCAAACTGGGAGACCATTAAATTGGAGTAGGTGAGCGGCATGAATCCATAGATCTGTGTCAGCCTGTTCAGACAGTAGGACCTTTGGAGAAGGTGTTCAGGGCGATGCCACATTCCCTGGTATCCACTTCTGGCTTCCTTTTCAATATTGCGAAGATCCACAGGTTTGACAAAGATGCCGGAGGGTCTGTTGGCTGCGTTCACCTTTGAGTGTTTCCTTAAATATAAAGCTACAGCAAAGTTCACAGCGATATCATCACAGTTCTGTGTTTCACGAACTAAGGCGTGTACCGCTTGAGGCTGGTCCTGGAAGAGCTGCAGGCAACGTCGGTGGAAGAAGGCAGCGCCGATTAAAACCATGGAGTACCTGCAGTTTCCAGTAGATCAAAATGAGACCAAACAAGCCGATATGAAGACAAAAAAATGAGAAGTGATAAAACAACATACTTGTCACCTCCAGATATTTCTGGATTCTGCAGCTCAAAACTACCATAACTGTACACTCCTCCAGGTGTTGACACATGTTTTCGTGGGACAAATCCAACTATTTGGTCTGGAAATTGCTGTGAAAGATAAAAATCACTTAAATGATGCGTTACATTTAAATTATCACAAAAAGCACTGGATAAACATTGTCTCGTTACCTTCCAGACAGAGAACGCAAAACTGATGTCAGGAACACTAATGAGGGTGTCATCATCCACCATCAACACAGCTGAAGGATAAAAGATGCCTCACAAAAATTATATAAGTTATCTAACAATTACTCAATGTGCAAGGTTAAGAATGTACTGACCATCAGTGGCAATCTCTGAGAATGGTTGTAGTCTGTTGTGCATTTGGTTACTTGTTTGTTCTTTGAAGACAACCTGAACTGGATGTGGACCCAACGAGTCCCAAAGCTTCGCTGGTGTCTGCTCCCTGATGTTGTTCCAGACTATAATAATCATGTGAAGATGAGGCACTGCTTGGTAATGGTTCAGGAGTTTAAGCAAAATGTCTGTGCGGTTGTAAGTCTGTATGATGATGGTAAACTTCTCCTCTGAGCTGTCTGCATGGTGAACCTCTGCAGGATCCTTCTCCTTTAGTGATGCTGCCCTGCGCAGCACACCCAGGACACCAACACCTCCATGGTCCTCGGCAGGTGGCAGCAGAGTGGTTAAGGCTGCACCGACCAAGAGGATCAGCAGGATGGGGAAAAGTATCCACTTTCGCCGAACTCCAAAGCAGCATCGGGGAACCCTACAGAGGGGCAACACGGAAGGATTTATAATGATGCCATGGCATAAAAAAATACAACTAATTTAAAGGTTATTACAATTACATAAGTTTTATGATTAAGTTTTGCATTTTAAACAACATAGTTTAAAAAAATAAATTATATCAGCAAGATGTTTACACGACGTATGTTTTCCCAAAGATATAAACCAAGCTGTTTGCTATCCCCAAATCTCGGCTTCACACAAAAGTTGTAGTGGTTACGTTACTGGTTTTGTTTTGTTTATTTTGCTATGTCGCCTACAAGTCTTCAGTTAGGTTTTTATCATTTACTAACAAAACACAAGTTGTATTTCTTTCTATATAACTTAGAACTCACCTCATTTTGTTGGAACTCTAAGCATTTCGTTCCCGCTTGATGGTCGCCATATTGGTCGCTTTGTAAACAGACTTTCTGAAGCAGAGTATGGCAAGTCAATTTATCATATAGTAGGTAGTTATTATTAAACATATAAACCATCATAAAGCGCTGTGCAGCACAGGTTCTAATCAG
Source organism: Callopanchax toddi (assembly GCA_006937965.1). Classification (NCBI taxonomy): domain Eukaryota; kingdom Metazoa; phylum Chordata; class Actinopteri; order Cyprinodontiformes; family Nothobranchiidae; genus Callopanchax; species Callopanchax toddi. The sequence goes on from SSNR01000216.1 coordinate 919,933, forward strand.
GTCAAAAGATATTTAATATATATTAAAATGTGTATATGATAGTTTTTCAAAGCAGGTATTCTTAATTTAGTTTTTCTATTGAAATGCGTTTTGTTCAGAAGAAATAGAAGGGTAAAAATATGTACAAATCTGTTATATCTCAACTTTAGCTATGAATAGAAAGAAAACCAAAACAAATATTTAAATTTTTTATTTTAACGATTTTATTCATCTGACCACACATTTTGATCATTTAATTAAATGTAAAAAAAAAAACATTTTAAAGGCGTTTTAGACGTCTAAATATTTTTAATACAATGGGATGTAACTATGTGTTAAAGCGGTCTGCCTATTGTTAGCAGTCTTGTGATTTGGGCGTGACTTGGAGAAGAGGGTTGAACTGGACTTTAAACCTAAAACCTGATTCGACAACATAAGTGTCTTTTCGACTGTAAGGTCTTTTTCGGAAGTATTTTCCAAAGCACATGAACTCGACTGGCTAGTTAGCGGCTGTCCAGAAAAAAAGAACACATATAACGAGTAGAAAAGGTACTGCAAAATATCCAACTAACAGAAGGTTTGTGCATGCTTAGACTTTCGTTACAAATGTGTCGCAAACTTTGTTTTCTTCGTAAACTTATTTGCATGTATCGACCTAAATTAGTTGATTAGATCATTGTATCATTATCAGGTGAGAACAGTAAAGACTAACCGATTTTCTTTTGCAGGTTTTTTCTTGGTGTTGTCCAAATAGAGAAACATGTCTTTAGTTCCAGACCTGAGCATGCCCACTGTCCCCCTTTCAAACGGCCTGCAGATCCCAGTACTTGGATTAGGTATGTTTTTCTTTGGAAATATGAGATTATAGATAATAAAAATAAATCTCAGTCCACCAAATGCTTCAACTGTATGTTTGGGTGGTGAAATACTTAAACGTTTACAAGTCATTAAAAAAATAAAAATAAAAATTCCCAGAAAACTTTAAGGATCAAAACTAGAGTTGTATCATCTTGAAATAGAAAGAAAAATAAGTTAATATTACAAGAAAGACTGAAACTCGGAAAACTTTGGGAACTATTCCAAACCACTTCAGGAAATTACAAACTGCATAGTCATTTCAATAAAAAAATGAGGTGTGGTTTGATATCTTTGCATAACACAGTGCTTGCCCATTTTTGCAGTTTGAGAAGGTTGCATTGTGGGTAACATGGCTCTGATGTAATTGTTCCAGTTAAACAGTTCATTTATTTCAATTGACAAATTGCAAAAAAAAAACTGCATACCTTTACTGACATATTTCATTTGCTTTCTGCCAGGTACATCTCATAATGGAGGCTATGTCCATGAGGCCGTTGTGTATGCTCTGACTGAATGTGGTATCCGTCACATCGACACAGCAAAGCGCTACGGCTGTGAGGAGAATCTGGGCAAAGCTATCAAAGAGAGTGGGATCCCACGAAGTGATGTGTGGCTCACTAATAAACTGTGGCCTGGGGACTATGGATACAAAGCTACAAAAGCAGCATGCCTCGAGTCCTGCTCACTGATGGGCGTTGAATATTTTGGTAGGAATTATGATTGATAAAGTTATTTAAAACACAAACCCAGCAACAGCTAATTAATAGTTGATGTTCTGATAGAGAGGCAATCTTCATCTTTCACCGCTGAATTCATGTTGTCTTTGTATCTTTTCTGGATAAATGACCTCCTTTTTCAGATCTGTACCTGATGCATTGGCCAGACTCACAGAAACCTGGTTGTTCCAACAGAGAGGTGAGGGCTGAGACATGGAGAGCTTTGGAGGAACTTTATAAAGAAGGTTGGTTCTGAAAAGTCTTCATTCTTGAATTTTTCTGTCAGGCTTTTAAACATCTACTATTAAACTAACAAAGCTCTTTACTGTTACGCTACTACGAATATTTGAAGAATTATCCATTTTTGGTTTGGCTTGCCCTTTTTATATTTCAGTTTTTATATTTTTTTTCAACTTGTTTTTCAACCTCTAGAATCTGCTGCTACATTTTCATTGTATTTTCAAATGAATTAAGAATTGATTGATTGTTTTGATTATTATTAACCTCCTGGAACCTTGACAGTTGATCAGATCTAAAGCAAACCAGATCAGGGCTTACAGCTGGACAGTTTGGAAGGATTTTAACATATGTAGCCAAATAGAATCATATATAATGTGTGAGTACATATTGTATTTTACTATATTATATTTGCAGGGATCTGTCGGTCTATTGGAGTGAGCAATTTCCTGGTCCACCACCTGGAGCAGTTGAAGGAAGACTGTAGTGTTATACCACATGTTAACCAGGTAGATTTTCTCAAGTTTTCAGTTCATTTTAAATGCTTTTGTGTTAGAATGTAAATTAAAGTGTGCAAATTAAACTATTTTGTTGTTTATATCCATATACAGGTGCTTTCTCTTTATTATAGATTAATAAAATTAGCATGTTCAATAATTAGAACGACATGTACAAATAATATTTTTTGTGACATTTGTGCAGATGCCTCAAGACATTTTACCTTTCAGGTGGAGTATCATCCCTTCCAGCAGCCTAATCAGCTGATCGAGTTCTGTCATAAAGAAGGGATTGTGTTTGAAGGGTACAGTCCTCTGGCCAAAGGTCAAGTCTTCAGGAATCCCATCGTGCAACAAATTGCAGAAAAGCACGGACGAACTCCAGCTCAGATCTGCATCCGCTGGAGCATTCAGGTAGTCACGTAGAACCCCATGTATTATTTACCAGAGTTTAATTGTTTTCTTTTTTCTCAGAATGGGGTCGTCACAATACCGAAGTCGATTAAGAAGAACAGAATCCATGAAAACTGTCAAGTGAGTTACCGCAGAAGACATAATAAATGTGACATTGCATACTTTAAGTATAATCAAAACTAAATGTGGTTGCTTAGAGTTATAGAATGTGTGGCATTTTACCAAAAATATTAATCAGTTTTATTTAATATATTATAAAATAGTGGTAATTTGTTGCTCTTCACACAGGTGTTTGGGTTCCAGCTGGACGAGGGGGACATGGCTGCACTAGGAGGCTTACATGATGGAAGACATGTATCTTGGGATCCAACAAATGTAAATTGATTATAATTGGAAAAACATGAAAGCACTCCAGGTTTTATAAGCAATAGCTGGTGGAATCCGTTAGAAGTGAATTATTAGTGAATCGTCTTGGTGTAAAAGAGATCATTTAAGTTGTGACCTCAAGTACCGTATTATTTAGCCAACATTTTAAAATACGCTCACAAGTCATTTGCAGATTTATGCCATTTTTTGATTATGATCATCTCTGAATGTTTCATTTAAAATTGATTACCGGTATTCTAATTTCAGATTCACTTAGTTATTTGTCATTTTATTAGAAACACAGGATAATCGAATATGTTACTCAAGCTAGCAAATACATAAAATAAAATAACGGTCACTAATAAATATCTCAAATCATATTGTAGTGAACAAAGATTAGAGGACACCTCATGAGCCTCAGCCTCAAGGAAGCAGCTGATCAGCCTTATGTGAGCTTTGAGGCTGCTCAGTCTGTTGGCTGAATGAAGGAGGGTGAATGTTTCTAACCTGGATGGCGGGTCTGTCATTATTTTCCTTGCTCTGGTTCTGTATCTGCTGGTGTAATTGTCCTGTAGATAGAGAGGCTGATGCTGGTCATCTTTGAAGTTCTAACCACTCTTTGCAGCTCCTTATTGTCAACTTCAGAGCAGGTCCCATACCAGACTGTTATAGAACACTCTCCACCACACACTAGGAAAAATACGTTCTCACAGCAGCACAGAGACCAGTATTTTTCAGCCCTCTAATGAAACAGAGGTTGGTGAGCCTTTTTAATCATTCTGGCTGTGTTAGTGTCCCATTGTAAGGTCACTGGAAATGTGCAGACTCAAGTATTTAGTTATATTCATCAATTCCATAGTTTCTCCTTCAATAGTGAGAGACCAAGGGGTGAAAGTTCTCCTGAAGTTCACGTACATCAGCGACCTCCTTTACCTCCCTTCTGTTTATAGACTCGTTGTTGGAGATCAAACCAACAGCAGAACATCATAATATGATTTTCAGGATATAGTGTGTTCAGAAGGGAGCTCGGGAGACATTCTTGTGGAAAATCAGTGTTGAGTACAGGTTGTTTTTATACTTATGTTGTCTGCTTTGAATCCACATTGCTGCAGAAATATAATGTAATAGACTAAGTTCAGCACTGTTTTACTGTGATCTATTCAGGGAAATGTAATATGTGGAAGTCATGAATATAATAAAAAACCTGTGTGTGCTTCAGTATTTTTTTTCTTATCATCTTCCATAATCCACTGTTTAAACTCAACACACTGAGTAATAATGCCAGACTCTAAATCCATGATAGAGGTTCAGTGAATGTGGTGCTGAAGGTAGATCAGTGTGTCAGAGGAGACTCTGTAGAAAGACAAGACGCCAGCAGACAGTCCGCAAACACTATTAGAGTCACAGGAGGAGGTGGGTATTTTTGTGTTATTGTGCCAGACAGAATCCATGATCAGAACACTCCAGACTCCAGGACTGATCAGTTCTTCCTCTCTTGATTCCTCTGTAACTGACAAACATCTTTCCACTCAACATCCCAGTAACAGCAAACACAGCAGCTGAAAATCAAGAAATCTGTCTCAGTGTTCAGGGTACGATGACATCCCACACTTGTGTCACCATCCTGTTGTTTTCAGAAAGTTTCAGGTAGAGGTGGGAGGATGGAAGCTCAAAATCCTGAATAAACACTGTGTTGTTTTTTTGTGTCCAATGGTATCTGTTGAATCACGTTTAATACACCAATGGAACCATCTGAACTATGAAAGTACTCGACTCTACTGTATTGACTGATTTTTCTTTGGTGGAAAAAATGTAAACACATAATATAGGTTTAATCAAACTATATTAAAATGTAGTGGAAATAATACAGAAAAAAACTGCAGAAAATAAGCTTTTAGAACAGCAATAAACACTAGAACACTCCTATGCATTTGACAGTTTTTAAAATGTAAATATTTTGATATATAAACCTGTAAATTTAATTTAGTGTTTTTATGTAAATAAGTTGTAAATGAAGTGTGGTTATAGTCCCACCAAAAGAAACACATATAAATCATTGTTCTTAATATTAAAGTCTATGTGATTACATTTTAACCACTTTATCTTAACAGGTGTTAACTATTTATGAAGCTTATGAACTTTGTGGACTTCAGTCAGGGAGACCAAGTGTCACCTGAAAAATATCTAATACAATTTAGATTTTCATATCATCTGAGAAGTTATGTTAAATTCAGAATGCTTAATAATAAAAATAAATGTATAAAAATGAGCACATGCACTTGGCTCTCTGCAATTAAAGACACATTACATATATTCTAAAATGAATAAATCACCATTAAATTCTGTGACATCCTAAATATTCATGTTCATCTATTAGTGTCTCAAAAAACAGAATTCTGGAGGAAGAAATAAAAAGGACACAAACAATCAGAGTTAGCAATATCATTTAATTTTCCCCCTCAGCTTAGAATCACTGTTTTACATAAGTTACATTTTGTTTTCTCAATTTCACAGGTTTTCCTCTCTTCAAACTTCCAGTTTGACTTCTCTCTCGTATCAAACAACAAACAAAAAAAAAGAAAAAGCAGATTGTATTATACAAAAATGCAAACCAATTTTCACACAGTGAATTCTCTTACAAAGTCATAAAATGGCGTAATAATGGCTACATCCACATTGGAGGAAGATAATTCTAGACATTCCTTAATGGAGTATAATATACATATAAAAACCTTTTTTTCTTGCTGAAATCAAACCTGTACCTTAATTTAAGAGATATTTTACAAGGGAGTAATAATATAAAAAAGCCATTTGCAAATTTCCCCAGAAAGTCTGAGAATAAAACGTGAGCCTCAAACAGCAGTAACAGAGGTCAGTTAGTGGTCAAGGGTGTGGATGGAGGTCTTACCATCAACAAGGGGTGTAGGCAGCATTTCCACTCAGAAAACAAAACACACAGGACTAAAATAAACATCTTTGCCTTTTACTATATTGTAAACTCCCCCCATACATCACTGTATGAAAGTTCTGCTAAGCTAAAGGTGTTTTAGGCTCAATTAGACTGTGTTGTTGTAGTTTTGGTTGTTTCAAATATAGAAGCATAAGAATAAAAATCTGTATTTAAAGTAACTTAACCTTCCTGCTTCAAACTTTGATCCAATTTACTGTAAATAGTTGTCAAAAAAAAAGAAATGGTGTGAATCTTTTTTGGACTACTAAAGCTGTTGATCAGGTCAAAAAATTAGGTCATAAAAATTTCCTTAAAATAAAAATAATTTTCATTCTTTTTTCTGTAAGAAAAAAGAATTGTGACAGAGCCTGTTGGATTTTTGGGAGACCTTGTGCTCCTAAATCACAGTAAATTAAAGGAGCATTACAAACCAAATTAAGGCTAACTTAGAGACTTCCTGGTTTTGTCTTTGGGACAGTGGTGGGCAAAAAGCACCAAAACTGTTCTTAAAATCTCAACACTGTTGCCCGGTACAGCACAGTTTAAGGGGGAGGAAACCAAAAAAGAAAAGGAAAAAAAAACTTAATTAAGGGTACATTTCCTACAATACAATCTAGCACACGCACAAAACATCTCCATATAAATTTTCAAAGTTACAGATTTTGTCTTCTTCGGAAGCATAATCTATAAAGAACATCTTTGTTTGAACACAAAAGTTTAAGTGAACACACATCAATGCACACAGAGGTCCTTCATCTGGGAAAGGATAAAGTCTGTGTTGGCAACCAATGAACAGAAAACAAAAAAAAAAGCTGATTCTAAGTAGAGATCATTTAATATAAATGCTGAGCAAGTAGAGTAAAAGGTGGCACGTTAATAGTGCTTTAGTATATTAATGTATGTATACATACTCATATGTATAAATGAGCTGTGTACCTAAACAATAAATGTAGCAAAGAGCAGCCTGAGGCTTTAAGTGTGGTTGGAGACATACACAAATTAAAAATTTTTAAAAAGCTATGATGACGCTGAGAAATTTAAAGAGGTGCACAACAAATCCCAAAGTGGACACAAAAATATTTGTGACTATTTAATTGATTTATCAGTAATCAGGGATTTGTCCAGGTGTCAGTCTCTCAGTACCCCTCATTTGACCAAAACAAAAGCTTAACTATTAACTAGAACAAGTTAACTCAGAGTGTCTCAATTGTTTAACCGTCTAAGCACAAGGATCCACTGTCAGTAGAGGTTTAAAACTGTTTACAGAAGGCAAAGAGCTGCTGAGCATCAGAGGTAAACAATTTATAGAAAGAGAAAGCGCAATAATAGTACTGATGGTGATGAAGACAGTGTGTTACAACATGAAGATCAAATTTACTTTTTCGCCAGTTATCATAGAAACACACAATGTAAATAACTATCAAATATGACATGAGAAAAGCAGGTTTTGAACTTTTTGTTCACCTTTCAGTAACTCACGCTGCTATTATCAGCTGTAAACATGACTTCAAAAGTACTGTGCAGCTAAAACTGCAACAGGACGCTTTTAACAATAAAGTCAACTACTTGTGCAACTTTTTGATAGACAGGACATGTCCTCTGATGTTCTATAAAGCTCTCACCAGGTAAACTGCACCACCCAAAATCGTAACAATGTAAAGCACAAAAACAAAACAAAAACCACTCGAAACAAAAAAAAAAAAAAGCGCAAGGGAAGGCAACTTCATAGAAGTTATGAGAACAAATGACAAGATAATCCCAATGGGGAGGCCTTTGTGTGGCCAGATTAGAAGCTCTGATGAGGGAAATGCTTTATGTCCTGATGTTTTGAAATTAATACTTGTTCACAAAACTCCTTTAGTAAAAAAGATAAACTCTCAGCCTAGTAATGTGCAGACCCTCAAAATACAACTACTTTTGAGAATACTGTGAATTTTTACAAATGGCTGGAGCTAAATGCACTCAGGAGCACAACCAAAACAACCTCAAGGTCACACCACAACCATGAGAAGCACCTAATATTTCCCTTATAGAAAACAAAGTTGTTGTTTTTTAATCAAAAAACATGTTGCAGTCTTTAAAACAGAATGCTTTAATTAGATATATACTGCTTTCAAGTATGAAACAGACAAGTGTTCATAAAATGTAATAATAAAGATCACTACTTCTTGTGGCGGATGAGAAAATGCATGTGGTGCAACATTTTATTTTTAAAACACCTTAATTGTTGATTCAGGCTGAACGATGGTAGAATTTAAACTGCGTTTCCCTCCTCAGACTTCTAGATCTGGACAACTTCTCATTACGATTTTGGGGGCGAGTCACATAGTCGCTTTTCATGCAATGCCGTCACAAATCACAAGACTTCAAGAAATCTCCTCAAAGAGTGTGTGATGTGAGGGTTAAAAAGTGCACGTCTGTGTTCAACCGTTCGTTTACTTGTTTGGTTCTACATCTAATGAAAGTTTCGACGGGAGAATTAGTATTTGCCTCGACTGCTCCGTTTGGAAATTGAATAGTCACACTTTTTTTTTTTTAATAACACTGTCACCATCACCACCATTCTCTCTACCTGATATATCCATAGTGAGCCTTGTTAATTAAATCCCAGTACAAAAAAAATTAAGAAATAAGAACACACACAAGAAATGTTATCATATGCTCTGGTTTCCAGGCAAGGAAAAAGTCATTTTAAAAAAAAAAAGCTCATTCACAGAACAAAAAGAAAGAAAATTCATCACGGCAGATACTGCTCATCTTCTAAATAGAATGGGTGTATTGGTGCCTGTGCATGCATTTCAACTGAGCATTGTGTGTGTGTGTGTGTGTGTGTGTGTGTGTGTGTGTGTGTGTGTGTGTGTGTGTGTGTGTACGTGCGTGCGTGTGTGTGTGTGTGTGTATAAAAAGTGTATGAGTGTGCAAATGTGTATTTCCTAAGAGCAGGAATGGACAATACCATTCTTCTGCATCTCTGACCCAGCAGCACCTGAATCAGAACACAGGCTCAAAGCAGATGTCTTGGTTGTCAGTGACAGCATGGACCCGCCCATTGCACTTTCCTGCAGACTGCTGGAGCCGTTGGACACCTCACTAAAAAAGGAACGGATGAGAGAAAAGATCCAAATGAGAACAAGATGTGATAAAGGTGTGTCACGCAAAAAACAATAACATTAACCATTCTCACTGAGAGCATTTATTTCAGTACCTGGCTTCACTACTAGTGCAAAACACTGATGTAAGAACTACCCCTTTATCTCCAACTACTGCAGGATTTCCACTTTTTCAATGTCTGCCCCTCTACTGGTCTAATTCTTGAAAAATTAGATTACTGGTATACACTTTCTTTAAAGTAAAATAAAAAACAAACTTACCCAAGAGCCAGAGAGATGTCCTCCAGCTGACTCTGGTGCTCTGGTTGTCCATTTTCTGCAGGCTTCATCTTGTACTGCTGAACATCATGGGCTACCTGGTTTTCCTGAACAACAACAAAGAAAGTTAAGTTGTTTATAAACTTTTTAAAACTATATATGATTGAAGTGGTGTTCAAAATTCCCTCTCCTACCATGGCCATCCTTTTGCCAATTTCTCTCTCCACCTGATGGAGCTCCAAGCTAAGCTGTTCACTTGATACAGCCGATGCACTTGCGCCCCCTGCTGGCCACTTGGGCTGTTGTTGGGACGCCACGGCCATCTGGCCCTGGTTGGCTTGTACAGGCTGACCTGACAATGTACCAGCTTCCCTCTGCAGGAGTAAAGAGTTACTGGCAGCCTGCAATTTTGAGACGGGAAGTGAGGAGCAGAAGTGTGCAGACTGTAAATTCTGGGCAATAATCAGAAAAAATGCAAAACACAAGAACTTCAATGTGTATGGGAAAAAACGTACACAAACAGAAGCGTGACGGTATGACTGTTTTTACTCCATTTGGTGCTTGGGAAATAGTTACAAATCTGTTAATATTGAGTTCTTTTTTATAGCTTTATACAAACCTCCATGCTGTGAATCTGGGTTTGCTGTGTGATCTGCTGGTTGACCTGCTGCAGTTCAATCTTTAACTGTTCTCTGTCTGAGGCTGCCATGTGGCTGTGAGAATAAAAATCCAGTTACATACGCTTCAAAGACTTGATTGATTTAATTTTACACATAAATCCATAATGTCATTGAAGCATGACTATTATAGTTATACTCTTAATAATGTCAAAATAAGCAGAAAAAATTATAGGGCTCACCGCTCGAAGTGTCCCTGAGAGGAAGAGGCAGTTGGGTGAGAGGGATATGATGCTCCACCCCAACCTCCATGACTTCCATATGAGTATTCTGCTGGAGGCAATGTGGTGACAGAAGAAAAAAAACAGGGTGTGTTCATGAGAAAGCAAATAGGTTCATATTACAAAAAGTCATCAGGGGTTATAGTACTGTGAATAATGCAGAAAAAACAAACATATCACCTCTATCTACTAGAATAAATCATCTAATTTTCAATGCATCACAATGCATACCTAAAGGACCCTGAATTATAAATGTCAGTTGTAAAAACAGTAATTAATAATAGTGTTAAAGAAGAAAAAAGGTGGAACACAAAATGAGGAACTAAAATATGGAAGTGCAGCGCCCAGTCCATTTATGGGGAGCACATAAATACACAAGTTCTCCCTGTATGTAATAAGCATGGTGTCATGACTGAAGAAACAGTGCACCATATAGTGAACAGCTAAAACACAACAGAGACGACTGAGCAGAACTGGTGTTGTGCCATAAAGTGTTCCTCCTACGCAGAGCATGCACCTTGTTTTTGAGTCTCTGGTCAATGAGCGCTCCTCTCTGCCAAGATGTCCAAGATCATAGCAACGGTTGGTCTTCATTAAACTTTTAAAAATTATTTCCAAGAACTCAGCATTTTCTTTGTAAGAGGGTTACTTTGAAGTGTTTATTAGTTTGGACTTTTATCATAAACAGTCTTTAATCCTGTACAGAATCTTAGCAACATAAACAAGGTTCTGTTCATCTATAAAAACTAGCTTTGCTTAAATTTAGAACCAAACTGAACTGTTAACTGTACTGTAATGAATGTAATACATTAAATAAACAATAAATTAAAATAAAATAAATTATTAAGGCTCCTTCTATGAGAATAAAAATAAATATCTGCCTTTAAAAGACTTCCTCTGGTGCAGAACTATCTATTATAGCATGCTTTAATATTTAGGCTAGGGTAATTTTATACTCTACCTATCTATTGTTAAAGTGAGAGGTCCTGTACTTTTTGTTTTTTTATTTCTAATAAAGACAGTTGTTCACATTAGTCAACACCGGGGGTGAGGGTGATGTTTTGTAATCAAATTACAATTGCATTGCCGCCCTCTGAATCATAATCTAATCAAATTGTTAGGATAATCTAATCTAAGGATTCCTGCCCCTATCTACATAAACCACTTCTGTATTACATCATGGTTAACTAAAAGAGTAGAACTGGCAGTTTCAGTTATTTTAACAGAAATAGTTAAGAATGCACTAAAAACAAATATCACTTTAAGTAAATTTTTTAAATTAACTGAAAATGTTTTGTTGTTATGAACTTTTGTTTTACAAAATATAACAGTAGCTACACAAAAGCATTCAGTTGTTAAACTGAGCATGGTTTCTTACCTGTCATGGCCATGTGTTTAGAGGTGGGATTCTGGGGTGTGGAGGCAATAGCTTGCACAGGAACAGCGTTCTGGTAGCCTGTCTTTGAAGTGCGAGAAATGGCACCAAAGCGTGACACAGTAGGCTGGGGACCAAACGGTATAATAGGGTCATCATCCTTGACTTCTGCACTCCTTCGAGGAGCCTCCAATGACGGTTCCCTCAGACCTTTGGCCTCCACATTCTTAAAAACAAGAGGAGAAAACACACACACACACACACACACACACACAAAGAGACTGTGATGAAGAGGATGAGTGAGTGATGTTATTTTCTTTCTCTGTAATAACCAAAACAGCATTAAAAACACAAAATTGTATTTGTTGAAACAAAATCAAACAGCATAAGAGTTTATGTAAACATACCGTTCATTACTGTACACCAAATCAGTCAAAACTGAATATTTCATGTTTCTTATCCCTGGTGCATCCAGCAGAATTCACTAACTAGTCATTTATTTAAACTTACCATCATCTCCATAGTTCCAGAAACCATAACATCTTTGGGTTTGGCATCTTTTGTGCCAATATATGAACCAATAGTTTCACAAGACCAAGGGGAGTACTGCCCTGCATAATCTGACTCTCTTTTTGAGCTCTCATCCCCATACTGCAGACAAGAAAACACAGGGATTAAAATAACACTTTCATTACACTACAATGAAAGTTAAAGATTTTGATTAGTAAAGTTGCAGTAAATGACTGAAGTTTATACAGTATTAATTTGTGCTAACCTCAGTGGGGTAGTCACTGGGGAAAGGATGTGAAAGCGTTGGGGAAGCAGCGAAAGGTGGAGGAGAAATCACTTTTCTTTCTTCCAGCTGGGATATCAACTCTTGTCGCCGTCGATGCAGATAGTCCAAACTGGGCTGTGAACTACTGTATGTTGGCCCCTATGATATAAACAAACAAACAAAAATCTCTGATAAACAGTATAGTTGGTATTGAATCTACTAAATTCAAAACATCCAAACAAACTTAAAAAAAAACTTTACCCTGACGTAAGTCCTCATATGTGGAGGCTGGGTGCCTGGTGGATAGTAGCCATCTGGTGGGTATCTATCCCGAGAACTAGGCTGCTGGTGGTACAGTGGGTTGGCCTGCCCTGCTGATGACGGAGGAACATCCAGAGGTGCTTGACTCATTTTTACGAGGCTGTTACTCTGAGGTGGGTAGGGCTGAGGGGGTGGGTTGCTGTAGGTCCCAGGACGACCTCTGTCATAATGAGGGGGGTGAGGATAGGAAAAAGGTGGGCCATGATGGGCCGGGTAGGGGCGCTCTGGAGGACCATAACCAGTGTAAGGATCATGGTAAGGGGGGCCCGATTCACTAGGGGGAGGAGGGTTACGCATGTATGGATCTCGAGGAACATATTGTGGCTGCTGGTAGGGGTATCCTGGTAAATAAACAATAAAAAAAAAAAAAAGAGAGACATGTGTAAAGACTGCCTGCCATGCAAAAAAAACAGGGTTATTGAAATGTTTATTTAATTTAAGGACTGCAATGTCTAGGCAGCAAGTGTGCAGCAAGCAGCCAATGACAGCACACTTACTGTTAAGTCTACAAAAATATAACCACCAGTAGCTTCTTAATTCCCCATTTTCTCTCAAACTTTACCATTTTGAAAGGATTTTCTGATCAGGAAATAATTTCTAAGTAAAAACCTGTTTTCTTTTTCAAGACAATTTAGAACAATTTATAGCTTTACTTCCATTTAGTTGATGCTTACCTGGTGCATACTGTGGAGGCTCATACTGAGAGGCAGGTGGAGGACGAGGGTCATAGCACATATCAGGGGGCTGTGGTTGGGGATACACAGGTGAACCCCTGGCTACCACTGGCACATGTTTTACTCCTGAGAGGTGATCTCCTGGCATCCTTGGGTGAGCCATTGCATGAGGTTGCAAAGACATTCCGGATTTGGTCATGGGGTCCAGTCTACAGGAATAATGAATGTTAAAAGACATCCTTTTTTCAGGTTTAAACCATGTATATTATGTAACCAGTAAAATTAATAAACAAGTAATACAAATAACAGTATAAATGGTGTGATGTCCATTAAATGGTGCCATTTTCTATAGCAGCCAACTAAAATTATTTCCAGACAATACTCCACTCACACATCAGGTGGTGAACCTGGAACACTTGGACTTCCTCCATCCATCTTGACTGGTTTGCGAATGATCTCATAAGAAACTGTGTCAGTGCCTCGAGCAACTAGTTGAGGCAAACTTGGTGTGACACCTCCGTTGGCGACAGGTGAAATCTTCCGGGTTACTGCTACATCAGGAGGAAGGACATCATCTAAAAGCCCCCCAGAGCGAGCTGCTAGACGCTTATTCATCTTACGGTACCTGACGACAAAAAAAAACATTACAAGAGAACACAAAAATGGCATTGGATTGAAGTAGGGAGGAAATTGTGTTTTAAATATTTGATCTGAGACTCACTTCTCCAATTCTTCCTGAGAGTGAGCAAAGGTACAGCTGGCTCCACGAGGACAGCCGCCCTTCTGCTTCATGTCACGACACATGTAAGTCTTGTACTTGCTGTGCTGAGGTGGCTTTAAAAAATAAAAGAGAAAAAACTTAGCTATTTCTACATGGGTAAAAAGAGAATTCATCAAGGGTCAACAACACATTTTGCTCAAGAAGCCCTGTTTCAGCCACTTGAGGCCAGCTTTAAAAGGCACAAACATGAAGCATCTTTTCTAACAGTAAACATCACAAAACTTGACAAAAAAGAAAATTTACAACAGTGGTTGATACCGCTCCTAATTACCACTCAGCTAATTGTTGCTAATATTTTTAGCCTTGACATACTTGTTTAAATTATTAATCCAATCTGGCACCTGCTGTTGGAGCACTTGATTTGGAAATCCATTTGTCACGATTACACGTCTCAGGAGGTGGTCAGCATTATGACGTTAAATAAAAACATATCTAAACAGTCCATAGATATCAAGGATAAAATCTGAATAAATCCATTTTAACATCTAAGTTTTGTGACATCTAATCCAGGATTTTGAGAAAAATAAATGCGCCCCCTGTGGGAACTGATCTCAAGTCTTGGGCTCATTAGCACTTTTTGGAACCTACTGTGCTGACCACCTACAACATTCATGCACTCAGCTGCATGTCCTTATGCTGCTGTGTTTCAGCATCCCAGTCAGGTCTGATTACTTAATGTGTGCAAGCTCTCCAACTGGCTAAGGCGCTGTCTTCATTAGCCCTTACTGGGTTGGGCTTCAATGGTTTCAGATTGTGTCTAACTTATTAATGATTTAAAACTGCAGGTTACATGAAATAAGCTTGGCAGGCAGATATGGCCTTAGGGGTGGTCCGTTAAATGTTAAATAAAAGTTCAACTTTTTGGCTTTATTAAACTATTAAAAGAGACAATTTATTAAATTAGACTGGTAGTCACTTTTATGTTAAAAGTTAATTAAAACTTTATTTAGACATGCATATAACTGCAAGAGTTACTCGCTTCCAAAGTACTTGCCATTTCTTATTACATCAAGTTGGGTGTAAGCAAACCTCAACCGGCATCCAACACAATTAGACAACACAACACAATTTTTTTACTTTTTGAAACATTATAAAACACTGACTTGTTGAGGATCAGCTCCTTTCTTGCTGTGGTTCTGGATGAAATCAACCAGGCCATGTACCACTGTTTTCACTGCTACCAACCCCTTCTCAAGCTGATCCCATGTAGGAGGAGGAGCATCTACATGCAGGAAAAAAAAAGAAAACACAGAAACAAAAAACTTTTAGCTCACTTAGATTTATGCTTGTAATTATATAAAACTGGCATGTTCCTGCCCTATTATAAAATCAAGATCCATAATGTATGCTTGTCTCTTACCAGGACTGGGATCAATGTTTGCCAATAGTTCTAGGTGGGGCCGCAGCCTGTTGAGGTTGGCTGGGTCTCCAGTCCTTTGCAGGGCAATCGTCAGCTCCTGGACACTTTGAGCAAAAGATGCTGGGGTCTGCAGCTATTTGGCGGAAACCGGAAAAAAATGAACAAATACAAGGTAAGCAGAAACTACTTTTGGCATAAGAATCAATAAATGTGTAGCATAAAAAATATATCAAATATTTTTCTGTGGAAATAAGTGGAATATATTGAAGTAAATCTGTCACATACCTTATCGATGATAGACTGCATATGAGACTTGTGAGACTGATCTCCATACAACAGAGAGGACCACTGATCAGGAGCAATGCGTAATCCACCCTCCATGGCAATCTGAACAATCTGAGAGTCATGCTCACGTCGCAGAGCTTCATAAGTACGAAACTCCTCTTTCAGTTGCATCAAGGATGAATCTTCATCACGTTTGGTGACCTAGAAAAAACCAGAAGAGAGAGTTTGCACCTACCGGGTTGTTTTGTTGTTTTTTTAAATCAACATCACATGATTAAATTACCACTTTTTATTTCTCAATGGACAAATTATATTTAAACTGAGTACATTTGTCTCACCGGAGCAAAAACAAATAAACCTATAATTCTTACAAATATCAAAACAATTACATTAATTTTAAGTGGTTGTCATCTATGGACATACCTTAAAGCAGGAAGCCCTATAAAGGAGCTGTACAACATGGCCTATGCTTGTTTTGGAGGCCTGAGGGAAGCGTGGCTCAAGTCTCTGAACTACAAAGAGAACTAGCACCTTCCTAGACAAAGCAGAACCATCTTCTAAAGCCAGAAGAACCAGCTTTAATGCTTCCTCTTGCATTGCTGGAAGAAGAGTAAAACACAATGATCTTCAGCAAATAGATGATTATAAAAAACACCAGAATTTTTCATTTAACAAAAGCTAACAGACACCTACCTGGGCCAAGAAATTGACAACCTCTTGCACGAACAGCAGCCCACAAATTGGAGGAAAGCTGCTGAGGATTCTGGTGCTGCAAGATGAGCTCAGTGACAGTTCGTTCACCAAGAGAGCGGGCTGCCCTCATGGCTCTGACACGACCTTCTTCCTCCACCAGCTGGCAGTGGACCAGAGTGACCAACTTCCTCTGCATGGGTCGACTCAGCATGCTCTGGGCCGTGCTGCTCAGACCCACACCTGGTAAGACAAAAAAAAAAAAGGTAGATTTATTACAAACTCCCCGTTCATTATCATGCATTATTCTGACAAATGTTTGGCATAGTATGAAATGTAAAGAAGGCATTAACACTGTCTATAGACAGTTTAGTTACCCCGGGTGTTGCTGAGGGGTTTGAGGTAGAGGGCCAGTTCCTCCACACACTGCCTAGCCACCTCATAATTCTGTGAGTCTTCTGGACTGGTAATCAAGGCAACAGGCTGAGCCTTAGGAACCTGCACAGGAACACAAATGTGAAGGAAAAAAGTACAACCAACAGAAATATCATGAACTTCTTATAGCAGTTATGTCTCAGCATAAACAACACTTTATAAACATTACTATCACTTACTTACTTAATTATTAGTGTGCAAATACAACAGTGTGTGCTTCCCCTTCAGCTATGAGCAACCATTTAGACAATGTATTTAGAAACTAAATTAGCATAAATACATGGAATTCAAACTTTTTTCCTACTATCAATTTTGATAAAACTTAATATTGCACTGTTACACAAACATTGTGCTTTTATGCCCTTGACCTGCTTTATTTTTTACTCAAGTACACATTAGTTAAAAAAAAGGGACCTTTCCACTCTAAATGTGATAAATTTAAGTTTACCAAGGATCTCATTAACCACTTATTTTGCCTTTTATATACTATACAAAACAAACATTTTGGCAGAGCATGGATTTGCTGCAGGCTGGTGGGCATAATCTCTGAAATAGGCACAGTAATGTAATGCTGACGATGTGTTAAATAACTTAATTGGGAGCCTTCCGGCCCAGGATGCAGAAGGGCACCATGTTACCCTCAGCGCAAAAGAACCCATGCTGTGAATTTGCCTCTGGGTGATGTGAAGTGAATGCTTGCAGGATCAGGAAATCTCACAAGCACTCAAGTGGTGTTGTTAATTCCAGTCTCCAGTGTAGCAAGCAGAATGTTGGGGGTTCTGACCAAAATAACAACCAATGTGATAAGCCCTCTGTCTCCTAAATCTACCAACAATAGCTTTTACAAATGTGTCTCAAAGTGTCTGACAAAGAACAAACCAGCATTCATGTTAACAGTAAATCAACATGAACAAGGAAGGAGGTTTGACTTAATTGAAGGCAGCAGGTATTTCCTGGATAATGATTTATGTAGTGTAGTGTTTCTGAACACGTGACAACCAACTATTTAAAAGGAAGCCAAAACAATTGAGAGAAGTGTGTTTTGTTTCATACACAAAGCAATGATGGCCATCAATTTTAGAACTGATAGATGTTTTAATTTAGATATCTGCTTTGGAATTTTATTTTCATCAGTGTTCTGCCATTATGTATAACCGTCACAATTAAGAATAATTATTAACTTAAAGACATCACATTACTCATGATAAAACACTTCATCTGTATGGTTCACATTCACTAATATTTTCCATTACTGCAAAGTCTAAACCTGGAAACTTTGGCAACAACATCAACTGTGCCTCGCCCTGTTGGTCAAATATTACCTCAAAGTAATACAGCTTTCCTCGCAGAGTTTGCACTAGGTAAATCAAATAAAGTTTAAGTCATTGCTCAATGACTCATAAAGGAATCCCCGTGTAAAAGCTCATGCATAATACTGAACTACAAAGAGTGTTTCCATGAGGAAAAAACAAGGAAATAACATGGTCTCTGCACAGGTCATCTAAACTTGCACTTGTTTGGCAATTAACGTCAAATACACAGAGACGCATGTCTTACCTGGCCTCCTACCAGCTGCAATAGGGCTGTGTTGACAGGTAACTGCTCAATGTCAGTACTGATGGCTGTCTGGTCAAAAGGACAGGCCTTACGGTGCAACTTGTTCAGGCACATCTTGCAGACAGTGTGTCCACAGCCCAAGCTGATGGGCCGACGAACAGTCTCTTCAAACGTCTGTGTGCAGATTGGGCACAGCAGAAACTCTGTCCATTGTGGCGCTTGCACTGGCATGGTTATATGTTGATGGGATGGGTGCGTATAAATGTAAGATTTAACACAAAGGAAAAATATAATAATTATATATATATATAGATATATGGAAGATTCCACTGGAATCAAGATTTTTTTCCGAACTCAATCGTTCTTAAATGTCCTCACACATTGTGGATGTTGGATCACATCTCGTGATGAATACTGTAAAGGAGAGAAAAAAGAGGAATTAAAAATTTGAAACTATTTTGTGATATAAGTACTTTTGCATACAATTCAAAATAAAGCTTTTCTTTTAACTTTAGCAGCTAACTGTGTTGGCATGCACCATCAAAATATTACTGATGCTTATACTTTAGAAACACACTAGTGACAAAGTCGACAACTAATGTTATTGTGCATTAACATTTTCGGCGACATACACGGTTCACTCGCAATGAAACAACTAAAAGATCAGAAATCGAACAGGAAGTGGCAAAAATTATGTCCTATTGAACAAACGATGACAACAACAGCTGTGTGGCCTACTTACAGGAGCTTGTAGTCACTGACTATGGACAAAGGGTACAGAAAGGGGCTAACTTACGAGTCACTGTGCTATCTAACGCAATGAAGCAAACATTTGGTATAATAATATTTAAGACAAACTCTTCTCGCAATAAATTACGCTAATTTAACCAACAAGCTCGCTACATTTGGAAATTTTGTCTCAATTGCCTTTTTAAGACAAATTACAGTGATATTAGACGATACGTTAGCTCACTTTAGCAATATAAGCTATGGGTGGCTAGCTGGCTAGCTTAGCTAACGAAACGTCGTTGTAAAAAGCAATCGCTTCACAACAATATTGAACGAATTATTGGTTGGCTATTATATAGTCATAATTCTCACTATAATAACTCATGTACATTAATTGCTCTATCAAAAACATTAGGTGCCACCCTACGAATATTTATGAGAAAGGAAACGACAGCTAGCAGAGGAAGCGTAGACAACCATTTGACTAGTATTATTATGTAACGCTAGCATCTGAAACTTAAAAAAACATATATACTTCAATAAGACATACGTGAATAATTCCCACTAACTTCAAGGCGATACCTTTAAATGATTTAAAGTTATTTAGAGTGCTGATTTGGCCAAAGCGGCTGACTCAAACGCTTTTTTTGTCAGGCGGCTAACTGGCTAATGAACAAATGTTGCTCCTCCATGTTAACAGCAAACAACCATCGCTATGCGTCCATAAATGACTTTAACTAATCATGCAGCCTGCTACTAGTTTCTGATACGACAATGAACACACGTTTATCGACAATACTCACTTATTCCAAATAACGTGGAAGTATTTCATCTTTCTTTACAAAACTGTTGCGATATTTTCCTGCCATGTCGACTGTGCAGCTACTCTGCTGCTGTTAGAGGAGGAGGGTGTCAATTCGAAGACAGACTAGCTAGAAGGATGGTGTTGTGCCGAAAAAAGTATGCCTTCTGTAAAAACCACACCGTAGTCCTAAACTAAATTCAAGATCGTTTTATTCGGCAAATAAATTAGGTAAAAGTCAAATAGACTAATTTGTTTGTGCTTTTAATTACCCTTAATATTAAGCTTTGTTATTTATGATAATTATGGATCTTAGGAACAAAATATAAATCGTCTTTTGTGTTCAACGGGGGCTTTATATTGCAGGCTGGGCTGCCAGTGCATAACCCCCGACTCAACACCATCTCTTTTGACAATTTTATCATCACTACGGACTGGGAGACTCGTGAACCTGTAAGTCTTTCCTGTTCAAACATTTGATGCATACTCCAGCAGCGAACGTTTAAATAAAAAGCAAAAACATTAAATATATGTCATAGTAATTATTTCAAAATATTTTTGTCTACCAATTATAATGAGATTTTTGGTCACGTTTGAGTTTTAATTAATTAATTATGGAAAACGGGTGCCTTGAATTGCGCGTTATATGGAGAGGGTGCTTTTTTCAGTACAACAACGTTTACGGCTAGCTGGGCAGGGTGAGTGCATGTGTGCGCGTGCACGTATGCATGCAAGTCAACCTTTTGTTGAACGCCCTCTACTGGTGATGGGTCGCATGTACATCCAAAACACCAAAAACTGCATTAGCTGAAAGGGCCTTGTGAAAACTAAAATAAGAATTATTATTAATAATTATTTATTATTTAATAATAATTAGAATTATTAGAATGATTAAGAATAGCCTACAGAACATATGGTGTTTGTAAGGCACTGTTCATGCCCCATAAACGTATGAGGAGGGAGGCCCATTTGGGTAGCGTTAAAACATTTCATAAAGAGACAAACTGGCAACAAAATGCACACAAATCTGAAATAAAAGATGCAGAATAATCAAAATGACCAAAGCCACTATGGATATAAGAAGAGCACAAAAACAGATTCAGCATATTTGTTGTGATATCAAACAAAATAATGAAAAAAAATCTTATTCTTAAAATGAGCAACACTTAAAGGGGTGTTAAAATAAAATGAAATAAATAAAAAGTTAAATTCAAACAATAGAAACCAAATTAAAAACTTTTTTTACAGTAAATGCATGATACTGAGAAATGTTTATATTTAATTAATAAAACCAGCAAAACAAAAAAATTTGCCTTTCAATTTTATTGTGCAAAATACACTTTGCCCTGTATCTAATGCAGAGCTGGATCTACAGGGAGTCGAGAGGAGGCAACTGCCCCCTAGCTGTGGAACCTTGACACATCCCCCCACCCCCAGCTTTCCCCCTCATGTTATGTCCTTAAAATATTTGTAAAAGCTATTCACTTGATTGTCCAAAAAGCCCTTACAGATTTCAAACTGAATTAATTCACCAAAAATATATAATTGTAAATATAATCTTTGCTCCCTGAAAAATGTTCCAACCCTGCATCAGTCATCGCCTGCTTTCTGCTCTGAAGCAGCACTTGCTGGTGTTTCACAGGCACACTTTGAGACAGTCTGTCTGCAGGCAGTGGAGTCTTACAGCAATGCTGTCTGGACTTTACATTGGGCAGCACTTCCAGAGTAATCTGTCTCAATGAAAACATGACTAAACCACTGGACTGTTGTTTATACGATGCTGGTGTCGTAACTTGCCATTTTGACAACACTGACACTTTCACTGACATAAAGACTTGCTTTTGAAGAACAAATAATCTATTTTGATTAAGGGACTTGCTTTTGCAGGTTATCTATCATGTTTTGCAGTTTGCACTCACGTGTGATTTGCAAGACCATTAGCATGTTTCCCTAATTTTGCTTGCAATAAACACAAGAACAGTTTATGAAAAGTTCTAGATCTGAAAACCATGTTTGGGTCATTTTTTCAGGGACTGACACTGACTGTTCTCTATGATCAATATAGATGATAGATAGATAGATAGATAGATAGATAGATAGATAGATAGATAGATAGATAGATAGATAGATAGATAGATAGATAGATAGATAGATAGATAGATAGATAGATAGATAGATAGATAGATAGATAGATAGATAGATAGATAGATAACTTTATTGATCAAATTTTCCTCTGGGAAATTCAGTTTCCATCGACAGAAGGCAGTTTCAACAGAAATATAAGCATAAAAACTACAGTAAAAAGTAGTAGAAACGATATAAACAATAGTAAAAAGGATTAAACTAAAATGGACATAATGAAGCAACAATTTTAACAACATCAATTTTAATGGTGATAATATGGCGACCTTATTATGTATACAGATACACAGTGTTGAGTAAATAGCACATATATATAAACAAACAAGTTACACACACACATAAATCAGTAGTGACCAATTTGTGAAATTCTGCATAGGTTATTGCACGTCATGAAGTCTATTGCACAGTACGCACACAGTTATTGCACATCACTGAATATATTTCACAGTGATTATCCGGTCATGTTTTATCATTATCCCTGTTCCTCTCTGTCCCCCTCCATCCTCCTGTTAACCCCCCCCCCCCCCCCTGGGGGTTATAAAGTTTGATGGTGTGTGGGACAAAGGAGTTCCTGAGTCTGTTGGTTCTGGACTTGGGGAGGAGTAACCTGTCACCGAACAGGCCCCTCTGGTTGTTGATGACAGTATGCAGTGGGTGCCTGGCGTTCTCCATGATGGCCATCAGTTTACTCAGTGTTCTCTCCTCTGCCACTGTATGTCTAGCTTTGTGCTGACCACAGAGCCTGCTCTCCTGATCAGTTTTTCCAGTCTGGATGTGTCCTTCTTTGTTGAGCTGCTCCCCCAGCACACCACACCATAGAAAAGGACACTGGCTACCGCAGCCTGAACATCCTCAACAGCTTTGTGCAGACGTTGCAGCCTCCTCAGGAAGTACAGTCTGCTTTGGCCCTTCTTGTACAGCTGCTGTATGTTGTGTGTCCAGTTGTTCACCCACAAGCCGAGGTACTTGTATTTGTTAACCACCTCCACCTCCTCCACCTTGATTTGAAGTGGCTGTAAACTTGGTCTGGACCTCCCAAAATCGACGACCACTTTCTTGGTTTTTGAGGTGTTGAGCTGCAGGTGGAGACCTGAGTTCTGCTTATATAGTCTGGTTTACCAGGTGTGGCACCAGGTGACAAAGGTCCTCACCATACTTCTCCTCTTCCTGATCATCCCTACACCCCATGATGGCTGTATCATTTTCAAACTTCTGAATGTGACACGATTCAGAGTTATAACAGAAGTCTGAGGTATACAGAGTGAACAGGAGAGGGGACCTACAGTTCCCTGTGGTGCTTTTGTGCTGCTGTGTCATGAGTTCTGTCTGTTTGGTTATAGTTTAGTTTTTCTTTGCTCATTGTTTAGTCATTTTCTGTATTTAGCTTAGTCCTCCTTGTTCATAGTTTAGTCTTCTGTGTTAGGTTCATGTTTGGTCATTGCTCATGTCATGGCTCATGTTACTTTTGTTGTTAGTTTTTGCCCAGGTTTTGTGTTTAGTTTTCATGCCCCTGTGTTTCCTCCATGCACCTGCTCTCACCCCTCCCTCACCTGTTGAGTGTTCATTGCTTACACCTGCTCCTCGTTCCCCATACTCCTCAGTATTTAAGCCCTTCTGTTCCATGTCTCATTGTCTGTTCATCTGCTCTGATCTGTCTAGTCTGTTTCTGCCTTGTTACCTGCTCGGTTTTAGTCTTGACATCTTGTTATCTTAGTTTGTAGTTAGTCAAGTCTGGTCCTTAGTTCTTTTTATCCTCCTGCTCCTGCTTCCTCTGCACCATTGGGTATGGCCTCCTGCCTCCCTTCATGACATGCTGATCACAATGTCAGCGCAGTGTCTTTCAGACATATATCATATCAGACATATTAAAGCAATGAGGCAATTAAAAAATGTTACATCCTCACTATCAGATTGGGAAAACAACAAATGGGATACAATGAGAACCAAATGTCTAAATATGATTGCTTCCGTGCCTTCTGTGAATGTGACCAATTCCTTCTTAAAAGGTGTGCTAATCTTTCAAATCCATGCTTGCAAATTGCAGACAATGAAAAGGAAATGTAAAAGTTGAGACATTTCCAGGTTTTTTTTTTTTTGGTAAAAAAGCGAGGCATGAGAAGTAACGGTGTCAGGGGAAGGAGCCACTGAAAAAGCAACAGCTGAAGAAATGAATGTAGATGAGGAAAATGATATAAGGGGTGAAGATGTGGCTTCTGAGAAGTGAGACATTATGTTATAATGAAGAATATCAAGTCTACAAGTGTGTTGTGAATTTTATAATTTAACAATACGGGGTTTATTAATAACAAGTAATAATAAAATGCAATTACATTTTAATTCAACTTCGATTTTTATGCAGAATTATTATTAAAGGGGAAAAAGTGATCAACAATCATCGCTGAGCAAACAGCCTACAAGTTCCACGTGGGTTATTTTCATTTTTCCCGGTCATCTATTGTTTCCATCGTGTTGAAGAGGGATGGAGGGAGGGAGGGGGAGACGCACTGGATAAAACGAGACAGAGGGAGGAGGGATCAGCTGTATCGAAGTAAGAATCGGGTGACATGAGACGAAATCTGGCTTGCATTATCAAATACTTTATCTCATCAAAGGTAGCCCACAGGACCGATTCCGGAATTCCTACTTTTCCGTTTCGAAGTTATTGGGTTTATATGGCGGGAGAGCGTGCAAGCCGCTCTTACGCAACAGAAGCGTCAAGGGTTCGCGAGGCAAGGACGAAATTAAAGCAAACATTTCTGTTTTCCATTTTTTCGTTAATCCCACTGACTTCTGAAGGGATTACCGGGAGCAGGCATGTTAGAGAGACCCGCTGGCTCGCGTGACGCTCGGACCGGGAGCTGCGTAAACGGTAAGTAAAATATCATCTTATGATTAGAAATACATTATCTGGTCATCTTTTTAAAATCGATAGGAACAACAGCGCTCTTTTTTGTTTTATTTATAGTAATAATCGTGTGTAACGCATGCTATTTGGTCACAGTTGACTTTATTTGTGCAGATGCGTCAGGATTCATGACAACTTTTTGATGCCAAATGTCCAAGTTGAGTTTTTGCCATGTGTTGGCCACTCAGGTTATTTGTTCTAACTTTTAAGGAGATATTTGTGTCTGCAGGCATATAATAATCATCTATATTATGTGCCTTTTAAATGCCTGAGGGTAAATTCTACAATATTTCCAAGATGTTATACTGAATGAGTGGAAAATAAACAGATAACAGCTAGGTGTTTAATAAGAATTATTGCTTAGGCTTGTAGGGTTTCTGTAGCAGACCAGCATGTTGCTTATTCTCATTCTAAAGGATTATCCTGTGCCTTGCAAAGTAATCACTGGATAAAGCAACGTGACAGAATCCACAATACTGCATCTCCTCCTTCTCGAGAAAGAGAATAAAAGATGTAAAAGAAGTTTTAAAAAAATCAAATAAACCTATTTTTTCTTTTTTCTCTCCAGAATTAGTTTAGATCTTTCTTGGATTGACTTCAGCCAATGGAGGCGGAAAAAACTATAAATAATCATCCAAAATCCAGCTGCCCTGCACCCACCAGCCTTCCCATTAACTGGGGGCTCATTACTGGTCCTGTCCCCGAGCCTGTTTTCCCCTCAGCCTCTCTGAACACCTCACTTCCTCCTCCTCAGAGTTCAGCCGTGCACTCTCTGCAGACCAAAGTCAAGTCGTTGACGCAAAGGAGGACACGAGGGAGAGACAGAGACAAGGATAGAGAGAAGCTGGACACAGAAACACGAGTGAGCAGTCCAGCTGGGCAGATTTCTTCGGACGTCTTTCTCAGGCAAAGACCCAGAGGTAAAGGACAGCTCTCTGTGCCATCCTCCTCCTGGAGGTCAGCCGCAGTAAAGGACTCAAGCAGCAGCGATGAAGAGGAGGAGGTAGAGGTGCAGGTCAGGTTGGAGATCCACAGTCCTCCAGTTCAAGTACAAACTGAGCAGGAGGAAGAGGAAAATAAAGAAGAAAAATCTGAGAAAAATGACGATCAGGTCAGTTTTATGACAGAAAAACCTTTTGGGCTTGCAGAGGGCACCAGTTTGGAGAGTCTTCTCTCTGATAACTCGAGCAGCAGCAAGGACGACCCATCACCTCCTCCTCCTCCTGCGCTCTCCTCCACTCCTGTTACTACTTCTGCTTCCACCACATCTCCAACCTCACCTTCACTAAGGTCCTGGGCACCTCCAAAAGGCTTCTGGAGAGTAGCCCGCCCAGAGACGCTGCTTCTCAATGGGGTCGGCCCACACAACATGCCCCCAACTTTACCTCTGAAGGACTACACTCAGATAGAGGTGCAGTCAGAGCCTCAGAGGAAGTCCAAACCATCAGAAACAGGAACCAAGAATGAGGCGGAAAGCGTGGCTGAGGACACAGTTCCATCGTCAAAGCTCAAACACTCGGACAGTGCGGAGTTTTACCTGGACAGGTGTGAGCAAAGGGAGGCAGGCGTGAGGGATTCAGCCAAAGGACTGTGCAGTTCAGACAGCTGGGAGAGCATGTCTTCACAAAGCGGGGTCGTCTGCGCTGATCTGAAGCTCAGAGTGAAGGAGAGGGCATACGCAAAGTTAAGAGAAAGGCAACAAAACTGCAGGGAGAAGCAAGATCAGCACGGTGGAGAGAGTGTTGATTATTATGGAGACATCACATACAGAGTGGATTATAAAGGTAAGTGTTGTAAAGGAAATCAGGAGCCAGATGAAATATAAATATGACCTGACTTTGATTCGAAAATGTGTTGTTGTTTTTTTTTCCCAGTCTTCAAGTGACTTCACTGTCAGTTTGTTTATGAATGGTCAGATTGTATTACATGACTAATGAATATAAAGCCTCTGATGATGGCATTAATATGAGCCTTGACTTGTGCTGGGAAGTAATAAAGCACATGCCACCTTAAAAGTTTAAAAGACTTTTAGTGAGTAGCTGATATTTATCTGATTGTCATTTAAAAGCTTCCTCATGAAACTGCATACTACTACCTTGGATTGTGTCTTATCATTTTGAGTGATATTCTTCATATTTCCCATGCTAACACGTCCAACCTTTAATAAACAAAACAACCAGTCTGTGTTTCCTTCATAAAATTTTTTCCAGCTGTTGCTGTCATTTAAAGCACCATTAATACACAAGCTGTTGCCTGCACGTCTAACCTAGGATGCTGTATTAAAACTCTGCGTGTAACCTGGCTGGTTCCCAGCACCAAACAGATGTCAGATGTGCAGATGTGCATGAAGGCTGTTGCTATTATTAGCAGTCAGAGCAGTGGGGGGAAGTGTCCCTGTGTTGGTATCTCTGTTGGAGTGACGCTGGGTGTCTTTGTATACATGTAGGATGGAAGATTATGTGTTATTCAATGTGTAAATCTGCACATGTCTGCGTTGTGAATGTGGATGTCAGACAGAAGGTCAGAGCAAGAAGAGCAGATGTAAAGTCCAGCAGTGATGAGTTTCTTTTTCCCTCGTTGTTTGTGAAAATCTACTCTGAGTGGTTGCATAACCTGGATTCATTATTTTGAGTGATACTAAGAATTGCCCAGGTTTTATTCCAAACATGAATCTAACAGTAAAATCTCAGTAATTGACTCCAGTAACCATAAGGTCCTAAATGCCCCTTTAGGTCACAGCATGGATGGTTGCTTTACCGGCAGTTGTGTCAAGCAAACACTAGATAGAAACTGGAGCTTAAATAAGTTGTAACATGTTATCTGAATGATAAAAGGCAATAGTTCTGTTTTTGTCTCCAGATTTATATTTTTCCTTCCAGTTTCAGGTGACCAGGGTGTTTTGGACGGCACAGACAGCGCTCTAATTGCTCAGGAACTTGAGCCCTATTTGAGGTGAGAGCTAAGATCCCTCATACGATAGAGTGATGAAATATCCCTTTGATATATGCCTTACTTAAAAATACCTTTACATGTCTGTTTGTAGGGAATCTGGTGCTTTTTTCTTTCAGTTGCTCAGATAAATTGAAATACAAAACAATCAAATAATACGTGTGATATAAGGGTTTAAAAATTGCAAATACGTAATGAACACATGAATTCAAGTATGTTTACAGAACAGACATTTACCTCATCCACTCTTAATTTATTTTCATTGTGCATGAACATAAGGGCAGAATAAAACATCTAAGGAGATTCCAAAATAAACAGCTACTTTATTATTAGTGGCACGGTCAAGTGACAGGACACACTATGTTCCCATGTTGACACACAGGAGAGAGTGACTCACACTTGGTCCATTACATTGATAATCCACGTGGCTGGTCTATCATGCTATCTTTATCACTGGGCCAGGGGATAAAGACAAGTACAGACGATGAAGCATAATGCAGAGCAGCTTAGCCGCTGGGCCTGAGGATAAAACGATGGATGACGTTTCCCTCTGCTCACTGTTGTGACCACTCCCCAATCTAACTATCTTATATTGCATAAGACAGCTTAGAAAGATTCCGTTTGATTCACAGTGTGTTGAGTCAGTTTTTGGGACATAAGTTGATGTTGCTGGAAATGAATCTTCAAGTATTAACTGTATTAAAAAAAAAGCATCTTCTTTGATCCTTATAATACTCTCAGAGCTGTCCACTCCCCAGCTGTTTGATCCACATTTCGTACTAATTAACATTTTTTTCACCATCAGGTCGCTTCTTGTGATTAGCGACGAGCTACCTTTAAGTCCGCGACACGAACAGGCCAAGCTTCTTCTGGAGCGAGCCAGACTCAAGGCTCGGTCCAGTCACTTTAAGGGTGACCGTCCCAGATGCTCCCATTCTGACCAGAGAGCCACAACGTGAGTTGCTTTTTTTTGTTTATGCTCTTCTCTTTATTATTGTCTTTTAAACGTCTCCATGCTTTGCCAACGATTCTCTTGCATTGGCCAAAAGTTCTAATGAAACCTGATTGTAGGGCTGCAGCTATCGAATATTTTTGTAATCGAGTACTCTATCGAATCTTTTTTCGATTAATCGAGTACTCTAATAAATTACATGTATGTATGTGTATATATAAATATACATACATATAAATATATATGTATGTATAAATTACATGTACAATGTATAAATCTGAGAGAAAATAACAAAGTATTAAACATTTTTTAAATAAAAAATAGATATAAACCATGGTTTTGTGGCATATAAGTGCATTTACTATTATTACTGGTATTTATTGCTTACCTCGGAACTTTCTGTTATGTCACTGTCTTCCCCTCACACACCTTTTTTCAGTCGGACTGAAGTGAAAGTGCTGCAGCCATAAATATCATGGCTGCAGCAGCAAGTTAATTCCATACGCAATGCGTGGCTTCGACTAATTGCTGGAATGCCTGTTTTTTGCGGCACAATACAAATACAAAGCACAATCAGGCTGATTGTGCTTTGTATTTACGAGCATAAGTCTCACAATGTTTTCCTTTTGCAGTTTATGTAATACTGTAATCATCAAAAGGATTTGCTCCTAAAATACTTTTTGTAAGCAAGAAAGATTCATGTAAATCGGGATTAGGACTTGCAAAGGATTCAGTTATGACACGATAACATGATGGTTGAGACAAATAGGGTACAGATATCATTTCTGATCATGTTATTTGTGAAAGAATGTTCAGAAGGGGGAGGTTAAGTTGTTTTGTGTGGTTTGACGTTAGAATTGGTGCACTTCCCCCCCAAAAAAACTAATATCTGCTTTATAATATCTCTAATATGAGCAATTTTTAATTTGTTGCAGGAAGAAGCATGAAAATGAATCTCCGAGTGTGGCTACAGAGCAGAAAGCTGTTGAAACCAAAGAGGATCCTCCAGTTCAAACAGTATCTGGTCCCCTTCTTGTACCCACCCAAAGAGATACGTCTCCCACTGACCAAACGGGTCGATCCAGGCGCTACGGGTGTTCGCCCACACGAGTTCGCTTTGAGGATGAATCTGAGAAAGAAGCAGAGTCTCGTTATTTGGACAGAGTGAGACAGCGAGGCAGACCTGGGACGCCCAAGTCCAAAGCTAAAGAAAGTACCACAGATTCCAGCAGCAGTGGCTCAGAGAGAAACCGAGGCCACAGAAGCGTCTCTATGCCGCCTTCTCAGAAGCAAGAAGATCTGCTTACAAGCAACGAAACAACAGTTATTAAGGAAATAATAGTGCTGGTGAAGAAGTGTGAAGCATGTGGCTCTGTGGTCAGAGAACCTCAACCTGTCTCGTCACCATCAGACCCACAGACTGCTGAACCACAGCAGTCTTCCAACCAGGAGGACTCGCGGGGGAAAACAACTCCTTGCTTGGTGTCATCAAACAAACCGGAGACGAGCACTCGCCCTAAAGCTCCCCTTACTGTCACGTTTGCTGGAGCTTATGTGCTGGGTGAAGATAAAGAAACCAGCACGGGGTGGAAGGCGTCTGGCTTTGGGAAACTTAGGAGGAGGAGCAGAAAAGGAGAAAGTCGTTTGGAGTCGGGCCACGGCCCTTACGGTCCGTCGTGGGCTCAGAGACGTAATTCGAATCCACGGAACAGAGTGAACCTGAGCAGAGCCGTTTCATTTGCTCCTGGTAGCCCTGTGGCCTTGGAGCCACAGCTACTGGAGGCATCTGGTGGACTTCGAGAATCACCCGCCCCTTTGCAGCCTATAAAATCAGCCCTAAAGTCAAGCTCAAGAAATCGCTCTGCTGCCGGTCAGTCCCAGATGTCCTCAAGTCAAGGGGGGGATGGTGGATCCCAGTCCCTTATGGACTCTCCAGAGTCAAGAAGAGAGTCTCCAGTGTCTTTCAACCAATCAGCAACAAGCAGCCCAGTGCCCTGCATCAGGCCCTCTTCTCTGAGATACTCTCCAGTTAGAGTCGCCGCAGATCTGCCATCTGCTGAGCTCTGGGACGTCACTCCAGATGGAGCAGGTGAGTGGGGATAAGCTGAGCCACTGTCGATCCATCTAAACCTACAGTTCCTGCTGTTAATTTTATGCAGTAATGCTGTCTCTTACATAAGTGGATAATACAGATTACTTTCTCCCAGTCTTTAGTAGATGTAAAATACTAAGTGTAAGATAAAAACATTCTAAATCATCTTCTTTTTAATTAATGTTTTATTGTGTTTTCACCATTTTAATGTTTTACTTTTCTGATGCAAAAGAAATGTAATTTAAAAAGCATCCTAAATTATGCACAGATTATAAGTGCAAAGTCTTAATCTGCAAGTAATGACACCCAGCTGCAAGATTATACATCAGTTTGTCTGAAAAGTAGTGGCAGCATAAAAAATCACACTTTTATGTTTTTATATTTTAGAGAGAGGAGGTCTAAACTCAAGTAAATTCCGTATTTTCAGTAAAAATCCTGTGATTGTTTTCTAAATGCAGGTCTAAGTGGAGAGACTGGTCCTGGATCAGAGTTCCGTGCTCTCCGTGGCATGGCCATGTCTCGGTCTGAAGACCTCAGAGCTGAACTCTTGCGATCAGAACATTTGAAAGCTGAGGCATTATGGGAAGAAAACGCTGATGGTTCCAGGTAGGACAAGATTACAAATCGCGCTGCTGGTGGCAGTTCAAATAAAACTCTGACCTACACTGGATGTTATTATTTAAAACACACAGCAATCCTGCTCTCTACTGGTGATTAAAAGGAATTATCCTTGAGGGCATTCATAAAAAAAAAAATGATGAAACATTTTAATGACATTTTAAAGTTAAAATCAAAACTACTGTTGTGGTTAAATGTTTGTTTCAGTTTTAATGTGTTTTCATTGAACTTCTCCTCCACAGAAAACTGGATGGAAGGCCTAAGCTCTTTCTGCGTCGATTCTTTTCCTCTATTGGACTGAACAGCGTTGGCAGGCTTGTGAAAGGGGGTCGCTCCAGTAGCATGGAACAGCTCAGCCTCCCCACCCTCCCTCGGACGAGCTCAGCCTCACCCAGCCCCACACGGAGGCCGCAGCCCAGCATCCGCATACAGAGGACACCCTCGCTGCAGACCCTGCACACGGTGAGAAACACCAAGAGCACATTTTATTATTTTATGTGAGAAATAATCAAGTTGTCCTAAAACTCACAGCTCAGAGCTCTCTTAAAGTCCAATGTCTGTTTTTAAATCACAAAAAAATGCATTTTTGATTTGGTTATTAATACTCAATCACAGCATATTGCGTGTGTCTGTGTGTGTAGTACATACAGTAAGTGGGTAAAAGTACTGACAGTGGGCTTTATGCAAAATGTGTGACAATGCCACGTGTTTGCCACTAGGTGCTGCCACTGGCCCAGCTGCGTAAAGCTTCCTCTGTGCAGAGTTTAGAGAGGAGAACAGAGCGTTCAACAATTCTCGGAGAAGTCCAGATCCCTTACGGCCTGGCGCCCAGGTAAATATGAGAGGCAAACAAAACAGATACACTAAGAAGGAAAAGAAGGGACTCAATAAAACTAGCAGGACGTATTTTCAAATTTCTTTTAATACATCTAACGAAATTAATATGTTCTTTTCCAGCCCTGAGAGCCCCCAGATCGAGCTTCACCGGGCCCTGAGTGTTGAAGATGTTCTCGTCTCTAGAATGGTGCGTCCAGTGGGTCGGGTCACCCAGGCTTTCCCTGATGGCACCATCCTCCTTGAGCTCATCAAACCTCCAAACGGTCCTTTTGGTTTTGTTATTTCCAGGGGGAAAGGTCGACCAGACACAGGTAGCCTTGCCCTTAATACCCAGAGTGTGGATTTGCAGTTGCAGGGTTTATTTATTGTCTTATGCGTTTTAGGCGTGTACGTTGAGAAGGTTGGCGACGGCGGTGTGGAGGGCCTCCTTGGTGTTGGTGATGAGATTCTGCAGGTGAACGGGGAGGCAGTGGCAGGGCTCAGTTTGGACCAGGTGACACGGCTCATGACCCGGGAAAGCACGGCCTCCCTACGGATCCTGCCTGCTCGGCGCAATCAGCGCTGAGTGGTGGGACAGACGTACGTGGAACACCGCCTCTGGGAACACAAACCAAACAACAACACTTCAAAATGACAGCAACATCACAGTTTGAAGTAACAGGATGACTGAATATATAGATTCTTCTCTTTTTGAGAAATCTAATCCAGCTACTTATTGAGCATTTATTGCGATGAAGGATTTTGAACACAGCACTTTTTTTATGACCCGCTTTGGAGAAACTAGGGACTCTGGTATTTTTTCTGTTCTCTTCTTGCTCTTTAAATTTTAACATGACAGAGGGAATAATGTGTTGCATATTGTGTGATTTGTTTATTTTTTGCTTAATTTAGTTTGGCTGAAGTAGATGTAAAAAGCTACACATGTAGAGAAAACAGGTTAGTGCATCATATTTTCCTACAGTAAGATGCTTCCAAACTGTGTTTCTATTCTGCAACTTAGACTGTTTCATATTGGCTAATTTCTTCTAAAATAAAGGATTTTATTTTAGCATCATTTATGCCTGAATGTCATGTATTTATTCATTATAATTTATACAGATTTTGGGTCGTGTTTTGGCAAGGTGCTGTTAAACTGCTGCAGCAAAAAGCACCAAGTTGGATATGTGACTTAGGAGGCCCAGAGAAGAAAACAAAAAATTCTGATGCAATCAACATTTATCAGAAATGATACAAAAATGAATGAAAACAACAATTGCAGACTAAACAAATTTGCCTAAAATCGCTCCTGGCCTTAAAGCAGTAGAGTGTTAGTACTTTCATCAAAACATGTCTACTGCCCCCTAGTGGAAGATCTACAGGTGAAAAGTTCCAGTTTTATTATTTTATTACTATTAGATTGTTACATAATTATTACATCAAACAGGTTATTAAATAGACCCATTGTTAACTTAATATTAGCCAATGCATTTAAACTGTTTATTTTCATTATTATTATTTGATTTAAAAGTTAAATGAGCTACATTTATAATCCTATTTTAAGACAAATATTCTATTACAGCAAATCGATTTTATACAGCCCACAATCGGGCAACGTGACGTCCGTTCAAACAGTAAGCATGCCCGTGTATTTGTGGTTTAAAAGATTATAATATTTTGGGGTTAGCCTGTTTGGGCGCAGTCACGTTTTTTTTTTTGCAAAGCAACTTTTTGAAGGCAACCTGCTACAGGAT
Organism: Callopanchax toddi; assembly: GCA_006937965.1. NCBI lineage: Eukaryota > Metazoa > Chordata > Actinopteri > Cyprinodontiformes > Nothobranchiidae > Callopanchax > Callopanchax toddi. Next base: position 954,225 of record SSNR01000216.1, read on the forward strand.
GCAGGACGAAGGTCGTGACTGCTGTCGTGAGTGAGTATCCTCTCAAAGCTATCTATCTATCTATCTATCTATCTATCTATCTATCTATCTATCTATCTATCTATCTATCTATCTATCTATCTATCTATCTATCTATCTATCTATCTATCTATCTATCTATCTATCTATCTATCTATCTATCTATCGAAATCTAATGAACATATATCTATATTTCTCCTATTAAAGGGATGATGAATAATCCGTTATTAGGCTGTACCTGCTGTCCTGACCGTCACGGTGATAGGGTGTCACAGTTGATGCTTTGCCCCGTTATCTGATGCCTCCAGAGACCGATTCGTTTTTCTTTTTTTTCTTCTCCCCCTCCTTTATCTCTCCGAGCCACGACTGTCCCCTCGGACCTCAAGGAACGACCGGCCGACTATTTATTTATTTATTGATGATCAATTGAGACCCGCTCCTTGTAACAGTCATCCATCCCCAACAGAGCAGGAAAAGAGGTGGGAAAAAAACTGATTCAGTCAGCGGAGATCAAATAAATATAAAACAAGCAAACAACCACGCGCTTTTAATCTTATTGCTTGACAATTGGGCTTAAAAAATTTTTAAAGCTGTTTTTGAGAGTATATATTTGCCGAAGGCTTAACCTGAGCTTTTTGTTTCTTTCATCAGGAGAAAAAAAACAGAATTAAAACACCTTAAATGCAGCTCAGGCAGTACAGTCTGCTACCTCACGTTGTTACAGGCCGTTGCGCTGTGTCTGTTTGCTTTTTTTTTTTCTTCTTCATGCCTTGCCCTCCACAAGACTATATAGCCAACGACAGCCAAATAATAATGAATCATTTCATAAATAATGGGTTTAGGGGCTTATCGGGAATGAAGAGGCCGCTGCCGCGCGCTTATCTCACTCGGCCACATTGCGGCCTGTGTTCCGCTCCCCATACAGAGGGAGCGCACTGGATGCGGCGGGGAATAACTCAGCTGCGCGCACACACACATACACACACACACACACACACACACGCACACACATATACAGACACACTGCTTCACAACTGGCTGGGAAAAAAAAAAAGAAAAACCTCAGACATGGATGACCCACTCACAAAATGGCTCCACTTACACAGTAACATCAACAACACGGCTGGGACGGTAAGTGGCAAAAATATATTTAAATGGTCCTACTTGTTTGCTTCAGAAGCCGTAATAGGTCTGCTATCGGATTCGTTTGATTGGTCTAATGAGGGAAATGTTTAGTCTGTTTTGTGTCTTTTTGTGCGATCGGAGGACGGAATAACGCAGGCGAGGCCTGTAGGAGAATCCCCCTAAAATTAAAGTGCGTCTTTTAGCGAGAATCTGCGTTTCGGTTCCAAATATGTATGGATTACTTCTGTGTAGGAAATGACCATTAAAACACCTGGTTTTATTATAGGAGTGGATAAGAAGGCTGAGGATTCAGCTTTAGCAACATAAGCTTTATGCTCTTTACCAGGATAAAAGGGGGAAACGATTTAAGCTATCAGTTCTGTTGTCTATGGGTTTTTGTTTTAAGAGAATTCTGGAATTAATTTAAAAAGGAAGGATTTTTATTAGACGCTCTAGCTCTCACGATATAGTCGTTTTATCCACATTGTGTGTGCGTGTGTGTGAGAGAGTGTGTGAGTGTGTGCGTAGGACGATTATTACCCTTAAAAATAATAAAACAAAAAGCCAACGGTATTTTAAAATGTAAATTATAAATTTAACGCAGAGCTCGTAAACAGCCTAATCTTAATACAAATAGGTTAGAAATAAAATGATCCATAATAAAAATGCGCAGAAAACACAACTCGCGTCATAAGAAAGGTAATTTGTGTTAAAATAATTTAATGAATCGTTTCAGAAATGTGCGTAAAATGAGCTTAACGAACATGTTTTACTTTTTCTGTAGAATCATCATTATCCTTCTTCATAAAACTGCGACTTTCACAGCAGCTAAATGTTTAAATAAAAAAATAATGCTATTTTTGTAACTTTATCAACGTTTGTTTAATGCTTAAAATGTTTGAATTCTGTGTTTAATCGTAGTTTAAATGCCATTGGTTTGTATTTAAAAAAAAAAGATTATTTGTCCATTTATCCCCAAGGACAACAAACTGCTCGTTAGCTGTATTTGAGTGATGAATTAACCGAGGGACGTTTTATTTAGGACACAGCGGGACTGTAAGAGGGGCCACGGGTTCAACATGATGGAAAAACGGGAAAAGGAGCTTTGTCCTGGAAGTCCCGACGCGGGATCCGGTCCTGGAAAGCGTGAAGACTCCGCCATCGTCTTCAGACAGAACGGATACAAGAAGGACGAGGAGCCGCGGAGAGAAAAGAGGGAAGAAGAGGAGGAGAAGGAGGAGGAAGAGGAGGGGAGGGGAGGCTGCTTCAAAGGGGTTGAGGAGACGGATGACGTTCCTCTGCAGAACTCGAGCAACGGGACCAGCATCAGCATCATCATTAACGGCGTTGCCAAGGAAACTGCCTCTCACAACGCCCTTGACCTGAAAAGGGAAGTGCCGGTGATCGAGCTCTCCAGGAGGGACGCTATAAAAGCGGTGGAGCTCAGGACTGAGAGCCATTTGGTGCCGATCACGGAACTTCGCAGACCTCCACCGCTGCCGCTGCCGCCGCCGCAACGAGACGACGCTCGAATGGTCCAACTGAGCCCAAACGCGTTTCCTGTCCCGGCCCGGGCGATGCTCTACAACCTGGCGCAGCCTCTTGCCGCCATCAACAGGTAAGAGAGTCAGTCAAAGATCTGGACTCACACATCTTCTTATCATAAGTGTTTATCACTGAAGTCTGATTATCTTTTGACCTGTAGGCTAGAGAAAAGGATGCTGGAGTTGCAACTGAGTGATGTTTGCATACTGTTTCATGTGCCTCTGAATTTGACTGTGTATGGGTGTTAGTTTGCTCCTGCAACCTATTAAAACTTATGTGATGCATTTTTTTCATAATGCATCTATTTTATAACCATACTTGTTCATAATGTATCTTCTTTCTTTTCCTGTAGTCTTGGAGGAGAGTCAGAGCAGTACAGCATGTACCCCAGCAACAGGGTAAAGCGCCGCCCGGCGCCTTATGAGGTTGAACTCGACGAGGGTAGGCGCATTTTAGATCTTTATAAGTATGGTAAGATGCACTTTTGCTGTGTCCGCCTTCTGCCCATAAAATATCCCTCCCTCATCTCCATTGTCATTCATCCACTGACATAGACTTCAGTGTTGCAGAAGATGCTTTGCAAAAAGGAGAGCGAAAAAGAAGAAAGAGTGCCACTGAGGAATGAAAGAAATAATCATTTCTGGCACAAAGTATTTGATTTGAATGCCAAATACATATACCTGCATGTGAATAAAAGATGGCAATTATGGAGTGCATTTGATTTGAAACATCTTTTCTGCTGCTGCCCACTCACTGCCACAGGAGAGGAGGATGGGGGTGCTGCTGCCTCCATGCCAAGGTTTTACTGCAGAGTGGGCTGAGGGATTAAGATAGACTGGGTGTGTTCCAATGCAAACAATAGCCCCAAAGACACCATTATTGGGGGTGGGAAGATTTGACTACCTGCAATGAAGCATTTTATTATGCCTGACAAAATAAATCAGACATAAAATGCTCAGTGGGGTGAACACAACCCCCACCAAACACCAGGAACAACAATCAGGTTCCTGTGTCACACCTGAAAACTTTATGGAATATTTATAATAATCCATGGTATGGAGAACAATTTTGAAACTTTTATAGGAAATTTAAGTTTGTTCTCAAAATGTTGTGCATCTGTTTTTCTGCTGCTATTGTTTTTTTTGAATGTAATTTGTTTTTTAAATCATATTTTCTGTATCAGCTGTGCAAGTCAAATTTCCCCTGTATCATTGCCTTGTGTCCTTAATGTCTCCATGTCCTTCTTTTATGTCCTCCTTTCTTCTCTGACAGCTGGCCAGCCAAAGATTGTCCGCCGCATCTTCACAAACAGCCGTGAGCGTTGGCGGCAGCAGAATGTAAACGGTGCATTTGCCGAGCTTCGTAAACTCATCCCGACTCACCCTCCAGACAAAAAGCTGAGCAAAAATGAGATTCTGAGACTTGCCATGAAGTACATCAGCTTCCTCTCCAACCTCCTGGAGGATCAGGACGGAGGAAGGAACATTGGCAGCACAACTGAGGGGGACACTGGGCTTCTGGTTGGCGTTGCCACTCATGAGGGAGGCCCCCAGGGTGCACCTCACCAAGAAACTGTGGTGGGTTTGGCAAGGGATGATCTACTGGAGACAATGTCACCAAGCTCCAGCTGTGGAAGCCTACCAGACGGCGATGCTGAAGGGAGCCCTGAGAGCTTCATGGAGGATCAGGACTCACCTCCAGCTCCAAGGACTCTAACGGCTTCACGTGGGCCCTCGCTGCATCTAGCAGCGAGGGATCTCAGGCGTAACGGACGCCCATTAGATGGTTCAACTCGCCGATGATGCTGATGGCAGCAGATCAGAAACACAACACTTAAGACTAAATAAAATCAATTAGAGATAACTTTTTAAATGAGATATTCTCAGAATCCCAATTATGTTTGGGTTGTTAGTAAGGAGAATGCAGCCACACAGTGAGGTGGTTTTAAAAAATGGCTCTTGAGTGTCCTCTTGTCTCTTTATGGCACATGAGACGATGAATTGATCCAGCAAAACACTTGTAAAATTCTGCATGTCTCATGTCTTTCAACCAATCTGCAGATTATGACTTTTTTGCGTGCTGAAATTTCCAAAGACACTCTGAAAATGCTTACATGAAACCACAGAAAAACAAAAGAAAGCAACACCATAAAATTAAATGCAAGAGATGGACACGCCTCACATTTAATTACAAAACGGTGCATCCAGAATCGGACTGTCGTGCAAAAGACACCAATAAATAAGCCCAAAACTACAAGAGTGCAAAGGAAAAGTCACTAGATGCCATAAATACAGTAAACAGACTGGTCTCTAATTGTAACCATGCAGTTATGCATTGTAAATAGTATTATATTTCCACCGCACAATGTTTAACAGTGAGGCAATTTCAAGTCATGTGGTTTAAAATGTACCATAGCGTGTTTGTCAATGAGTTTACTATCAAAGCTGTCTTTCAGGAGACAGAAAAGAGAGAAGAGAAGAAATTTGATCAACTCTAAATGTAAAGCTAACACCTGAAAGTACAGATGAAATGTGGTACCGCGTCCTTCTGTTACACTTTGGTGAATAGAGAATCACACCAAAACATTTCTACAGACAAACAGTTCCGCTGTCTGGAATCAAAAGTATCTATTTAAAATTGTTGTGGAGGTACAAGACGAACAGTGCTCTTAAAGTGTACAAAATATGAGTCAAATGAAATCATGAAGTGACTCATGCAGTTTCTTTTTATATGAATGTGTCTCTGTGTGTGTGTGTTTTTTTTAACTGTACTGCAGATGTAGTTTAGCAAGGTACACAAATAAATCCCTTTGTTCCTGCATTATACATGCATGTGCACATGCACATACACACGCACGAACACACCACAAGCATCCCCAATACACAGTGTTAATATCATAAGAACACCAGCAGTTTTATGACAAAGACAGTTAAGTATTGCTCACTGTTGTTGGTTATGCTGCATAATTTGCAGGACCTAGTAGCCTATATTGGTACCTTTGGTATTTTATGGATTACAGTTAAGGGACATTGTATGTTTGGTAATGACATATTTGTTGTATGATAGCTGTAACTATAAATATATCTGATGTTAAACTGATGAATTTTATATGAAACAACCAAATAAAATATGCAGAAGAAAAGTCTGATATATTTGATCTCTCTGTGGTTGTATTACATTTACATCTATTCTAAAAATCAGACAAATGCTTATATGTCCCATTTAATCTGCACACAGAATATAGTTTAAACCTTCTTAGAGAAACTCTTCCAGTGGAAGCTGTAATCCTCACTTCCTCCCCAACAAGTGACAACTTCCTGTGGAGGGTAACATGGCTTGCTGACCTGCAGGATATCCTGCCATTGTGAAAGTGGCTTTGACAGCCTCTGCTGCAGTCGCTTTACCACTGTTGTGTCTGCGCATTTTGTTAAACACTCTTATAGATTAGAACCTCATGATTTATTCAGTTATGCAACAGGGCATTTACTGCATCTATTTAAAAAAGTAAGAATAGCAAAAATATTGAAGCACCAACATGGCTTTTTCTGAAGTCTACTTCCTTGTATTCTTTAACTTTGTGAGCAACCAGCTATGTCACTAGTTCCTCCACCGCCACTCACTACTCAGACTTTTCTAAAGGCTATAATTACTTCCAGAGAGCATCAGAGACATCCAGGTGTTTGGAGACCTCTCTCCTGTGCTCTGCTCTGGCTGGGCCGCATCTCCACTGAGGGGCTCTCTGGGTTAATGCCTGCCAAACGTTTACCTGCTTCAGTTTTCCTGACTCTCAGAAAAGACACAGACTCACAAAAGAGGAGGATAGAGGGAGTATAGGAGGGATTGAAAGACAGGGAGTGAGAGGATGTGTGTGTGTGTGTGTGTGTGTGTGTGTGTGTGTGTGTGTGTGTGTGTGTGTGTGTTTGAGAAAGCTGGCTGGTGTGTATGTGTCTGCATTACATGGATCCGTTTGTGTGAGCTGGGCTGTGTGTGTGTTTGTGCGTTTATCAGCTCCGTGCAGATGGGTGGCAGAGTGGCTCTTGCAGCCAAATGATTCAGTATGCTAATGAGTTGTTATCTGTGGTGCTGCAGGAACAATATACTGTCTTTCTCACAGTGGGAATCCAGCCTGCCGGGAACAGATTACACTGCACACATCGCCAAGGTAGTTATTTATATTTTCACACAGAGTAGTTGAAAATACATAAATGTACAAACACACTTATGCACTTACACACTCACATATGCATGTGTATGCGCATAAACAAACAAGCCGAATAACATTTTAACAAACTGACACAAATATGCAACCATCGTCACAAACAGCAGCATAAATAAGATGAAAGTTTGACTAACGTTGTGTGCCCTTCACCAGTAGATGGAGATATCATTCTGGGCTTTAACAGGTATCACTGTTATGTTTCTGTCATGGTCATACAATTATATATAGTTACCCCCTTAATTGTAGTTCATTTTTAATGATTTTGCATGCTCCTATAAATTCCCAGAGTTAAAGATATCACATATAAGTTATGTTTAATGTAAAATATGCAAGATTGAGTTAATTTTAAAGTAATTTATGTGTGACAAGTGTCAACTTTACCTGTTGTTAAATTGCAAAATATAAATTAAAAATTTAGAAATGCTTTAAAAATCACAATAATATACCATTGATGGACTGAATATTTTCAAAGTATCTGTACAAACACAGTATTTCATTAAAAAAAAAAAAAAAAAAGCATGAGGAGCCACACGCATGATCAGACATATAGGTGGTCTTACATGATGCTGTCATGTTTGGACATTTTTTGTAAAACAAAATAAAAAAAATAAAATAGAATAAAAAGAAGTCTATTGAAATTCAAGATACATTTTGTTAGTAGTTTAAAAAATTAATAATGATGCAAAAATATTTGAAATATTCCTGCAATTTGTTTTGCTTTTTTGCAGTTCAAAAAGCAAAGTGTGAGATGGATTTTTCCCCATTTAATTAAAATATCTTAGTATTATCTTAAAATATGACATGTATCAAATTACTTGATGAATTTCTGCTTAAAAAGACGGAAACATTTCATTCCTTAAACACACTTTTCAGGACAGTAAAGATGTATTTACTCATGTTTTCTCATTAAATCAATTAAAATTGATAATCATTTTTGGAGAAAAACATAAAAAAGATGCTAAAAAATAGAGAAAATGCAAATAAATTCACATATTGTCTGGAGGTTTCTATATCATCTAAATGAAACTCATAAATTCCCAATGACATGCTTGTATGCATTTTGCAATATTTTTCCTCTGCCCTGTGTAAAAAAAAACACTAGAATTCTCTAAAGGAAATGCAGCATCCCTACATTAAAATAATTCTATTAACATGGCAGTGAGTCACAGCTTCAAATGCATTTTATTTTTTACTCATGTTGTCTAAAGGAAACAGAAATATCATCACTTGTAATCTGTTGCAACCCCTTGACAGTTTACAGTCTAATAAAATATAAGATTTGTAAAAGTCTGAGCCATTTGTTTTAATATATAGGGGTCTGGAGTATAATTTATAGTATACGACTTGCTCTGCTGTGGAGGGTTATCACCTTGTTTGCAGAAAAGACAGTTTATCTGACATTAGGTCCTATTGGTCCTTTATGTTTCTGTAAATCCTAGCCTCCTATGACTGGTTTTCATTTTTGAAGATACTTCTTTGTTCTTAGTAAATCATTAAAATAATTTTTTTAAACGGCATTCAATGAATTTGAGAAAAGCAGTAAATGAGTGAGTGTGATAATCCCAAAAAAAACAATTTAAATCTGGTCAATCCTGTGTGAAATTTTCAGTGATAGTTCAAGGAATAACCCCTCCCTTATTAATTTAATAAACACAAGTAGATATTCTTACATCTATTTACTGTATGAGTTTAGTTCAATGCATTCACATAAAAAACATACATGATTAATGATGAACACATGATGCTTTTAGTCTTTGTATGCAATCTCTTTATTCACTTCCCCCCCTCTACCACATCTCCTATAATTATTTTACTAAACCTGAGCATATTATGCCCTCTAGTGGAAACTAAATATATCATTCACTTCACCTGTTTCTAATCTAGCTCACTGTGTGGGACAGAGATCAATTCCCCTTACTGGGTTTAAAAAAATAGTGACCCAGATTCAAGTAAATAAATGTTATTTTTCCAGCAGTGCAATTTTAATGCAGTGTTACAAAGAATTGCATTTTTGCATTCACATATTTGAATAATCAGTCACCTTTTGTACAATCAGGCAAGCAAAGCATTTGATTTGATTAGTAGAATACCAGCAGAAACATTTAGATGCATCATTAATTTTGAGCAGAGCAACAAGCTGAGGGTTGGACATCTACAAGGAGATAAAAGATAAATTCACTCAATGACAAAGGCTAAATCTACATGATTTCTAAAGTACTGTTCTTTTTCTGTAAGTCTTGGTAAAGTAGGAAGCCGGAGAAGGTGCTATCGTCTTCGCTGCTTGAGTAAACTCCATTCCAGTCCCTCAGTGTCTCCAGCCACACCTGGTCCCCCTCCCTCAGCTGCAGCAGCACAAAGTTGGACGCCTGATCAATGTCCTGGCCGTAAAGGGAATCCCGTGTCCGTACCTTCCTCATCCCGTTGACCACCAAGGCAGCCCGTAAAGGCCGGTTGCGTACTGTGATGTGATAGGTGAATAAGTAGACACCCGAGTATGTGATGTTGAACTTATTAAGTGTCGGGTCCCAGTGGCCCTCACTGTTGTAAAACACCTTATCAAACTTCACAGGCAGGCCAGGTGGAGGGAATGATCTGCTCGGGAACAAACCCACACTGAACGCAGAGCGAACCTGCTCTAAACTCTCACCTGGTTGGCCTTTAGGGCCCCGAGGACCACGCCCACCTTTCATGCCCCTCTCTCCCCTCATTCCTGCTACACCTCTTGCACCTGGCAGCCCTCTCAAACCAGAATCCCCTTTAATTCCTGGAAGCCCCCTCTCTCCCTTTGTCCCATTAGTCCCATTGGCTCCCGAAGGGCCCACCCCTCCCACTGGACCCGCAGGGCCACGAACACCCATATCACCTTTTTCTCCTTTTTGACCTATCAAACTCTCGCCTGGTAATCCCTGTTCACCTTTCTGACCCTTTGTCCCAGCTACACCTTGGGGACCAATAGGCCCAGTGGTGCCATTAGTCCCATTCAGACCAGGTACTCCTTTTCCTCCTGGGTCCCCTTTCATCCCACTGGGGCCACGCTCACCGTTCTCTCCTTTGGGGCCCAGATCACCTGTAGTATGTAGGGAAATTATGAACAAAAAAACATATTTTTTTAATCAAATGCTCTTCAATTTTCACTCTTTTATTTAGTTTTGAATAAAAACATCACTGTTGATCCAGCACCAGGTCTTTACACTCACCTTTTTCTCCAGGTTTCCCTGGCATCCCCTGAGGGCCAGGTGGACCTACAGGTCCTCGATCACCTTTCTCACCTGCAGCGATCATTTTACAAAATGTAAAGAAATATCTAAGAACTACTATACATTGCAACATTTTGGAAATACAGACAGAAGATTGATAAACGAGAAGCTGAAGATGACTGTTTCTGTTAATCCATGCTGTATATACCTTTGCTACCATTGAGTCCTTTTGCTCCAGGTAATCCAGCTAAACCTGGAGATCCAATATTTCCCTTTTCTCCTGGTGGGCCTTGAAAAACAAACAAAAAAAATATATAGGAAAAATTTCATCCTTTATGAAAGAATTTTGATAACAACATTTGATTTTACCTGGGAGGCCCCTTTCGCCTGGTGGTCCCTGTGGCCCTCTCTCTCCAGCAGGCCCTACGGGTCCTTTTTCTGGTGGACAACACTCACAAAAATTGAAGTAGCATTCATTGTAGTCAAGAGAAAAATTTCCAAGTGTGTTGCCAGGAGGGGCTAATGCCTCCGAATGAAGTCCAGTGGGGAAAGCGTCACCGTGGTAGGTGCTGCTGTCTGTTGGGGACACTGTTAAAGAGTCCATCAGAAGCTCAGTTGTTTGGTCCGTGTGGCTCCTGGAAAGGTCAGTTGGGGCAATTTTTGCAATTTTTCCTAATTTCTCTCCCCCACCTCCCAAGCTGCTCTCATCTCGAAGCGGCTTGTTGGTGTTCTGAGGTTTGGGCCAGTGTGTGGTTCTGACACCAGAAGTCAGCACAACCATCAGAGCCATGAAGAGAAAGTTCAGGATGACGACATCATTGGACGGCATACTGAAGGCACAATGATCTGATGGAGGTTAGAAGGTGCAGGATTGGTTATTTATTTAAATTTTTTGCAAAACAGATCACAATGTCAGTTTCTTAACATTGAAGTTAATATGAATTACATAAGAAAATGTCTAACTCTAGCATGACCAATACAGCTACATGAGCTTGTGAGAAATTTAAAAAACATTTGTCTCTCAAAGTTGCATGTTTCTGTTATGAGAAATCTTGCAAAAAAAAAAAAAACTGAATTACACAAGGAGGAAATAATTAATCATATCTGCAAAAGATAAACTTTTTGGTGCATGAGTTCATCTAGCAGACTGTGGACATATTCTATATTCTGTGTTTTGATGTGAAAGTACCAGCAAAATATGCAAAAATCTGGGCGAATTAGATGTTTTTGCAAGTGTAAATGATGCAGGTGTTCATACAGAAAACTATCATCAAGGCATCATTATTTTTTCTAGACCGTTCTGATTGGACAGCGGTCATGCAAGCCTCATTCTGCATGACTATGATCTGTCTTCTAAAGAAAATAAATGGTGCATCATGAACAGATTGACACACATGTTTGTCGAGCAAACTGAAACCTTGTGTTTTGCAGGAATGGACACAAATTCCGGATGAAAAACTCTCATAATTGTAGCATCCTTAGACCCCAAAACATTAAAAGTCTTATTTAAAGAATATATATCATCATTGTAAATAAATCTCAATGCCAACTTTCTACGTTACTGTTATCAAATATTTGACTTGTTTATACAAATACACTGATTTTAAAAAATCACTAAAGCATTGTAGAAATCATTTACTTATGTCTATTAAATTTTAAATGAATAAACAAAGTTTAGTTAGTTAAAGAGATTTGAGCAAAAGATCAATAAGTGTGTTTTACCTTCTGAAACAGACGGTGTTGATTCTTCACTCCATCCCATCCGAGTAGGTACCAGTGGTGTTCACAATCGTCTTTTTATTGCCCTTGTAGCCCAACCTCTGCACCTTTAAACCAATGAAGGAACAAAAGAGAGCAAATACTGGAGGTTATCAGGAGGTAGGTAGGCTGGCAAGAACAGATTGTGTGACTCTCCTGGGACAAAGAATAAAGCACATTGTCTACAAAGAAAGACTTTCTTCTTTGTTTGGGATATAAACACAAGAGCTCAGAAGTGCATGAGATTGCTAAAATGTTATTCATGCACAAACTTGATTCAAACAGAAGGAAATATGAAGTCTTTAAGGTAAATGCATCTTTACGGAACATATACGCAGATACACTCTGCCTATACACACAAACACATTGTTGGGAACGAATACCATCAAAGTCGGACACAGTACTGATCACACCGTTTGGCAGAACCTCAAAGCAGAAAAATAAATCACCATGCATCCAGTGGGAGGAAGATCGATGTCCTAAAGCAGATGGCATGGCAACACTGATCCACCATTTACCTCCTTGATCTAACACACCTAAAGAGCTCAGTAAACCCAATAAGTGCCATAGAAACCAAGCACCAATGAAGCAGGCTCACATGTCTCAGAATGTGCGTCAGCAGTTTTCTTTAAGTTCTGTGCCATCAAAATGCTGCTCCCGAACAGCCTGAAACCACTCGTTTTTGGTTCTGAATTTTTATTTCGGCTCACTATGAACAAGAGTAGCTGAGTAACTGGAGCATACTGCGGCTTAGAATGGGCACAGGGTGGAGAGAAGGGGTTATGTTGAGGGTAAATTACTGTCTAGTGGTAAAGTGTACCCTCCCCATAAAGGTTGGATGTTCCAGCTGAAAGCATCAAGAATATGAACAAACGGCAACATTAAAAACGTTTGTTTTAAATGTGTTGCAAAATATCCATTAATATGTGTTTATTTCCTCAAATAACAGCAAGATATGCATATTAAATCAATAATAACTTAAGCTAATGAATAGAAAACTGCTTTAACTGCCTTCATTGAACTAAAATCAAAACATTTTTAAAATTTGGTGTCTGACATTTAAAACATTACCACTGTATATTCTAATTATTAAACATAAAACAAATTCTGCATGTTTTCTTCCATAAAGAAGACTTGTTTATCACATAGCATTAATTAATTTCAAGAAAGAAGGAAAGAAACTCCACCTGCCATTGAGGGATCTTTTAGATAATAACTTTATTTGATGTTATTCATTCTTGATGCTTTTATTCTGCTGAAGCAAACCATATTGACTTTTATTTAGTTTATACTTTTTGGTGCAATGCTTTTTCTAAAACTAACATAAATTGCATGACATTTCTGAAGCCTGCAATCCATCAGAAATAAATAAAAGTTGTTTATTTAATCTTCCTTTTTACAGTAGCCTGTTTCTTGGAGGGGATTATATAATAGAAGCTGATAGGTTTATGATTTTGGAGTCAGAATGAGAGGATTTGTTTTTTTTTTTTAACCTGCTGGATGACATCATTTAAATCCGCAGCCAAAGCTCAGTTCATATGCCCCACTGTTTCACGCGACCTCGCAGCTGCGCGCGCATGTCAGCTCCGACTACTAATAAGGGTCAAACAGCCTGTCAAAGTAAACGTTTCCGCTATCGACTTTCAAAATAAAAGCATAAATCTAAAAGCACCGCTTGAGAATCTCCTTCCATCTCGCTTTATTGTGATAAACGTTTCACTTCCGGTGTTGTCCTCGCTGTCTCTTCTAGATTTGACAAGTCAAGAATGGAGGCGTGTGTGTGAAAAAATATTATATTGATTCGGAGGTTGAATGGACACGTAGAAGAAAGCGGGTCAACAGCGGGGAACCGGGTCACTCTGAAGACTCCTATGTACCTGTTGGGTCCGACCCAAGCAGTTCTCCTTCTACGATGGGTACCGGGAGATCGTCTCTGTCCCACAGCTGTTCGGGGATCGGAGAATAGGGACCAGGACAGCGGGACAGTGTGGCCTGTTCCCAGCGTAAACGCGCTCAGAAGAGGTAAAAAAACAACAACCCCGGCTCGAGACGCATTTTTAATGACATTGTTTTGTCTCACACCGCGGTGGTGAGCCGATATTTACTTTTTTTAAATTCTTCTAAATCCCGCGAGGGGGGATGGAGTGAATTGTGCAAAAAAAAAAAAAAAAAAAAGGAGGAGACTTAAGACTGCAGTTTGGTTGCGTGTGATGATAGGAGACACAATGACGCTCCTGTCTCTTCTGGGTCGGATCATGCGCTATTTTCTCCTCAGGCCTGAGACATTGTTTCTGTTGTGCATCAGTCTGGCGCTGTGGAGTTACTTCTTTCACACCGACGAGGTGAAAACCATCGTCAAATCCAGCAGGGATGCCGTGAAGATGGTGAAGGGGAAAGTGGCGGAGATGATGCAGAATGACCGGCTCGGAGGCCTCAGCGTGCTGGATGCGGAGTTCTCCAAGACGTGGGAGTTCAAGAACAACAACGTGGCCGTGTACTCCATACGGGGGAGGAGAGACCACATGGAGGACCGCTTCGAGGTGCTCACCGACATCACCAACAAGAGCCACCCGTCGATATTCGCGATTTTCGACGGCCACGGTGGAGAGGTAGGCTGGAGCTGGCCCGGCTCATTTTACTGCATTTTGTTTAGATGCGGTCACTCCTGCTGCTGTGCAGGAAAAAAAAAATCTGCATTAGGTTGTTGCTGTGTTGCTGCATCCAATAAAATGAGGTGAAACTATACTAAAATATTGATCATAGGTTACATGTTCTGATAAAACAACACAGAAAACATTTCCCATGATTCAAACCGGCTGATGTTTGCATATAAGACTTTTCAAACACAGCACTTCCTCTCTTCCTCATTCCATCTCTGCTCTTGTGATAACACCTCCACAATCCCTCTGCCACTCAAGGAGCTGGCTTGTTCCTAACAAAGGGCTCTGTGTGTGTGTGTGTGTGTGTGTGTGTGTGTGTGTGTGTGTGTGGTGTGTGTGTGTGTGTGTGTGTGTGTGTGTGTGTGTGTGTGTGTGTGTGTGTGTGTGTGTGTGTGTGTGCTGTCAAGGGTCAGTGGTTTCTTATAGGTGCCCCAAGAGTCATTTTGAGCACCATCTGTCCCTGAGAGTTTGAGACCTCAGAATAAAAGTCATTAGTTGCATAATTCAGCTTCTGGGTTTTATTATTTAGTCACAGGAAAACAATGAAAATTTGACAAGTTGTTGAGACCAAAATGCAGGTTTTTATTTAATTAACCATAAATGTCCTGCAGCTGAGAAAAGCAAAAAAGATTCTTATTAATGGAGCTGTCTGTCAGTTTCAACCTGTCAATCATAGGAGAATTATTGATTTAATTTGAATACTTGCAACCAAAGCTCATCAAGATGTCTCACTGTTTGTGGATAAAAATACAAAATTATCCGTTTTGTTCAAGATTCAAATATAAATTTTGATGAATGTGTCCCACTGGATTACATTAAGATGACGGTGACAAATGATGGATGTGGACTTTGTGTGTTTTAGACCCCAAAACCAAATATTTACCCTCCCTCTCTGTTCTACTATCCTTCATATTCCGTCTTTTCAACTTTTTAGTTTCTTCTGTAGAATTTGCATGCCTCAGATATTTGTTTTCACTTGTTTCTTTCACATATTTTCTCTCTTATCTTACGTGAGCAAATCACTGATACTGTAAAAAGGTTTTTGCCTCAGAGCGGGTCACTCGACATCTTCCTCAATCTCATTAAGGTCGTTAAACCTTTTCCGGAAATAAAACGCTCTGGAAGTCGAGCCTGAACAGTAAAATAATTAACTAGTGGATCATAATTTATCAAAAGTATTCACAGTGTAAAAGACTCCCATCATGTGTCAGGAAAAACTCAAATTCTGTTGCATTTGTATGACATTTGTATGGACAGACTGCAAACAGAAGACAATGCATACACATATAAGAAATGAAGTGATGCTGTCAGGCCAAATATGGACAAATACAGCAGCATTTTTCGGACATGTCTTAGATTTTTCTCTCTTGCGTTTATTGAATCCTGAGCTACGCAACCGGGGGAACAAAAACTACAAACGTCAGCACATGCTGCTGCTGCTGCTGCTGCAGTTTAAACTTGATTAACAGAGACTAACGTTGTTGGAAGAGACTGTGTTTACAGCAGCTTGTACGCTGCTTCGCTTTATAGAATTTAATTTATGGTTATATGTTGAGTGAGGCTGAAAGATGTTTTATTACAGCAGCAATGTCAGCATGAAATCCACTTTGCTTTTAATAAAGTGGCTCCTCATATTATATATCGGGTAATTGAATATAAAGACAGTAAAACATAAGAGGTTGGGGACGGTGTTAACCCTGACATTTTTGCTTTATGCTGCAAATGAAAATTCACACTTGAGGCTCTTTTTCTGATCTGGAATGCTCTTCGGGTTAATTAATGTTAAAGAACGCTGCAGGAAAGAGGAAAAGTAAAGGGAAACAGGATTTTTTTTGCTATTTGATTTGTTTAGATCCTCATCCCACATCTTGACCTGAAGTAATTTGCAATTTGATTAATAATTCAGATTAAATAATCTTCCTAAGATGAACCAAATGTTTAGAAACAGTTGCACAACATGCTCAGTGATAAGTCACTGCCGTACCTCTGCTGTGGTTTGTGGCGTTTTGCTGCATAATTATCCCTGAAAGCAGCAAAAGAAGTTGAAACTGGAACTTAAGTTGTAGCTAAGGTCACATGAGGTTCAATGCATCAAAATTTCAGAACGCAGCCACCTAAAGGGCAGAAAAATCTTATAAGAAAAACATGAAATGTGTTGACTGCAAAAACAGAAGGTCGTTCAAGCAGGATGAAATGTTAAAATTTGAGATTTGATTCAAGAACATTCTGGCAGAGGAAATGCAGGAGAAAGGCAGGCGAGTGAAGGCAGTGGGATGGATGCTGGTGCATAGGTTCAATAATGCAACACAGAACACCTGGTGTGGAACTAAAAATAGAATTTCTCTAAATTAAAGCTGCATTATTTGTGCCACACCTAGTGGGGTTTTCACTCCTGTTGAATAGGATAGGAGGACAGAAACTTTTAGGTAGTATTATGGTTTGGGCCTCTTTTGCTGCAAATCTCATCCTAAAGGTTTTTCCTTCACTGACTGAAAATATACTTTAGATTTTGTTAGTAACATTTAAAGAAATGTATCGGCACATAAACAATTGAATGCACACAATGAGCAAATCCTTTCCATGTGCCTGACTGATATTAAAGCAAGTGATGAGTTCTTTCTGAGCTTAACTTCATCAGTCCCATAAATAGCTTTTACACTTTGCATCTGCCTTTTCTTTTGCCTTCTATCTAATAATGATTCTTTTGTTTGGGCGCCGCTGACTTCCTCCCCACCCCAGGCTGCAGCTGACTATGCGAAGGCCCACCTGCCTGAGTCTCTGAAGCAGCAGCTGCAGTCCTTTGAAAGAGAGAAGAGAGACGGTGCTGTCTCTTACACCAGCATCCTCGAGCAGCGCATCATGGCTGTGGATCGTGAGATGCTGGACAAACTCTCTGCCAACCATGATGAAGCAGGTCAGATATAAAAGTCACTGGCTCTGGCTTAAGGGTGGATGAGTGCCAACTTGAGGGTTGCTGGTTTAGTCACAGATTTTTTTCTGGTTTTTTTTTTCTTCTCAGGTACCACATGTCTGGTGGCGCTGCTGTCAGATCGTGAGCTCACGGTGGCCAATGTTGGAGACTCTCGTGGGGTGCTGTGTGACAAAGATGGGAATGCAGTTGCGCTGTCACATGACCACAAGCCGTATCAGCTGAAAGAGCGCAAGAGGATCAAGAGGGCAGGTACATGCTGAGATCAACAAACAGTCCTACAATCCATCCTCACTGTGCACCTGCAACACACTTCCCTCTGGGATGTATTAGGCTTCTTGACTGCCATCTGTTGGTGGAATGTGGAACAGCCCCAGAATACACAGTTTGGTTTTAAAAAAATCACATATTTAAAGGAACTTGATTTCCTGAAGTAACACCAGATCACTACACCTTCCCCTCTGGCTGTTATAACAATAAACCTGATGGGTGCTGATGTTTGTGTCACTCACTCAGTGTCCATCTGACCTCCTCAGTCCACTTGTCCTCCAAATTCCAGTATTTATTATCCCTAAAAGAATAATGCTGTTATTTTTTATTTGTCTCACTGATGATTGGTTTTCTTTAGACAGCAGAGCAGTTCAGCTCAGGATTTTAAATTCTCTTTTGGTTACGGTTATGGAAATGTTTATTCTCCTCTTATAAAACATTGTGTTTTTGATTTACAGCTACCATTTTCTACAAGCTTATTTTTTCATTTGATAATCCCTCATTTAAAATACATTTGTATACATCTATTGCAATAGATGTATGCATATTCTGTTATTTTATTTTATTTTTTATATTTTAAATATTTTTTGACTTTCAGGAGGATTCATCAGTTTTAATGGGTCCTGGAGAGTCCAGGGAATCCTCGCTATGTCCCGCTCCCTGGGAGACTACCCACTCAAGAACCTCAATGTAGTCATCCCCGACCCCGACATAATGACCTTTGACCTGGACAAACTGCAGCCAGAGTTCATGATCCTAGCATCAGACGGGCTGTGGGACGCCTTCAGTAACGAGGAGGCGGTGCGGTTTGTTCGCGAGCGTCTAGACGAGCCTCACTTCGGTGCCAAGAGCATCGTCCTCCAGTCCTTCTACCGCGGCTGCCCCGACAACATCACTGTCATGGTGGTGAAGTTTAAAAGTGGAGCTAGGGGGAGCAGCAAGGCTGGTGAGTAGGTCGGGGTTGAGTTTCGAGCTCACACTGTGATTTCTCTGGATGCAGCAGCAGGAACGCGATCACAGACATGGGAGAAGCTGAAGCATGAATACTAAAAACTTTTACTCTGGACAAACGCATCCACTTACAGGCGTATGCACACATACTAACAAATGTAAAAATATTTTACTTTATGAAACCCGATTCAGAAAATGGCATTCAAACAAATCAACTTCTGTATGAAGGAATAATTCTTAAAATAATGAAGAAAACTGATTTTCTCTTTACCAGCACACGTTAGACTGTGATTACTTTACTACTATTTATTATACATGCACACGACTGATACAGCTGCACTGGATGTTTTAAAAAAAAATGCTTCAAGTTGTGCCTGTGCAAGAGATACTGTGTAATTACAGGAAGGTGATGCAAATGCAACTGCTAAACCACCTCCCAGCTTGCTGCGTTTTGATGATGCACTGGATCGTTGTACATTTTGAGCAGGAATAATCTGCAAAATGAAAGAAGACTCTGATGGATCCATGCCGGCGATTAACTTGGAAGTGATGCTGAACCCAAATGTCACTTTTTGAGTATAAAGCCACTCATCTGCATACTTGATTGGTGAGTTTTGAGTAGTTTCACCCTTAGTCTGAGGTCGGCTTGAATTCCTGCTGGAAGTGGTTTTTAAAGTGCCATGTCTCCACAGTGGATTTAATTTGGCACTGGTTAACTACATCTTAGTTCTGTCTTCCTAAAAATATGACAGTAAATCTTCAAGAAGACTTACAAGTTGTGGGAACAGGATGACAGTAGATTTTTGACAGTAATTCTGGACTATTTTTCTAAATTTTCATGGCGAGTTTCTTTATAAACAGATGCAGACGAAATAACATTTCTAGATCTAAACATGATTTCACTTATAAAAGCTGCTGATATGTTAATATTTGGACAGTTGGTGGTCTTTAATGTGGATCCAGTTGATGTTCCTGGAATCGACCAATAAATTGCATTAGGAGCTGAGATCATCAGTGTAAATGGGTTTCTCTGTGGTTGCACTTCAATAAAGTGGTTTGCAGGATTTCTGCTGATTTTTCCCCTGAAAGAGAGATCACTTCTGAAACCTTCACCATTAAAAAAAAAAACATTTATTTTTTTACATTTTTTGGGCAACGAAACTTCATCTGAAAGCCATGTTTCCAGTCTGCAGAATGTGGGTGATACTCAAAGAAAAGTTTGGGGCGAAACGCCAAGTCAGACTTAAAAAGAAAAACATAAATATGCACAGAGAAATAGTGCTGAAAATGAATTTTTTAAAATGTTTTTGAATGGTAATTCTTACATATCAGCAGATGTTAACCCTCTCAGTAATGCAAGAAGGTTTTGATGTATGTAAAACCTGACCTACAAGCAGGAATGCACCTCTTAGCGATGTTACGGAGCTAATCTAAAACGTTCCCCCTGCGCGGGTTTCAGCAGGGCATGTGCTTTTGGCTCCTGCGTGTTAATGAACAAAGTTCTTACAAATGTTTGTCACAGGACACTGATGGCTTTTGACCTGGAAAGTTCTCTGGATGAAGAGATGACTCATGCGCGCTCCACGCTGCAGCCATGAAAGCTGCAGAAATATGATCTTGAAGCAATACGGACAACGGCAACACGTCAGAGAAAGTTCCAGTAAACCATACTTGATTTATTACTGTTTTCAGTTCAGCTGTTAACCACTGTGGACGCTTGATATTTCATCAGCTGAGAGCAACAATGAGATCCTTTTTTGTTTTTAATGTATTTAACATTTTACCTAATGCCTTATTTATTAAGTTTTATGCCAAATCAGCATACTGTATGTCTCGTTTCTGTTCTTCTGTACTTCAACAGAAGTTTACAATAAAACATTTTACCAGAGAACCCATTAGCACAGAGTGGATATTTTATGTAAACAATGGGCTATTTTTGTGTGCATCCATTTACTCATGAGTACAACAAACATGGAGATGGAGAGAGGACGTTAACAGTCATTTTCATCACTGATTACCTGATCTGTGTTGTTGTTTGGAGCCGCAGAGCTCTAAATAAAAAGCTTGTTGCAAAGCAGCAAAGAGTCACAAATGTCTGGATGGTGTGATCACAGTGAAGTTGGGAAAACAGCTGATATCTTTAGACTCTCTGACCAGAAATAGCACCTTCTCCATGTCATGCATGCCAGCTCATTCCCGCTGCAGCACAACTTGAAACCATCCACATTCAAGGTCATTGACGGCGTGCAGCAGGTGGAGAGGTGCTGAAAATAACTAGAACATGAGCTGATTCAAATCCACAAGACTTAGTTTGGTGTCTGTAAGCAAATGTGTCACGCTTCAGACTTAGAGGAACGCTTCACCTAGCTTTATCTCTCTGACATATAAGCCAGGAAACAGAGGAATACAAGTGCCGTTTGGCCAACTGAAAGACCACACAGCTCAGTGGAAGGGAGCATTTGAATTTCCGAACAGCATGGGACAGCACAGCTCTAAAGCCTCCTTTGAAACCCGTGTGATCTTCCAGCGCACTGGCATGGAGGACTTGTATCCACAAACGGATGCATGCTCCATTCCAGCCTCTGTTGTCCGCATCCAGAAGAGAATGACCGCTCCAGCAGCATGTTTTCACCCTTCCAGCCAGGAGAAAGCAACACACTCTTGGCCCCCGAGTTGCTGTGACGCCGGGGGACTGGTGTACGTGATGGATAACCCAACCGGTGGAGTGTGGGTGAAGCCTGATGAGAGATGGACCAGATCTTGATTGAATTAAAAACAAGATTTCAGGTGAAAAATAAATGATTTGGTCAGAAGAATCAGTCAAGCGGTGACTGGAGGTTTTCTGTGCCCTTTTATTGACATCTTCAGATCAGGAGAAGATGTTTGTTTGGGTTTCATCCACACTGCAGCGTGACACGTGGAGTTGGACTTTAAAGGCCTCTGTGAGGAGTCGGCTGGACTCATTACTGTGATTTATGTGCAATCCAGACTCAGACTGGGTGATGGTGGCTACACAGATTTTTCTTTAGAAGCATTCACATTGTTTTAACAAAAACAAGCAGCATATTTGTCTTGATAAGATGTAAAATATGCATAATTTTGCTTCAAAATTGTGATAAATGTATTTTTTAAAAAGAGATGGAAGGGGCAGATGATCTAAAGAGAGGAGCTTGGGTGAAGTCAGTGATGGATTATGTCTTTGTGACAACTCTCACAGATTAACCTTGATTTATTTATTCTTCTCTTGAATTGTTTCTATTTCTGATGTATTTATTTATTTTGATAACGTCATTTTACATGTGGGTCTATTTTTAGCAGCATTTTTGCTCATCTTGTTGGAATCCCTGATTTTTTTTAAAGGAAGTAACATACTTGATATTTAACTTTTGAACACATTGTTTGAATTGTTCATTTATTGACATTTTCTAATTGTCATGAAAAAGAACTTACTTGCATCTTGTTTTCTTTGTCAGTGATGCATTTTGGGTAAAATCCAAAGCTTTTATATCTTAAACTGAAAACATAAAGAATCTTTTTAAAGTTTCATTATATTTTCTCTGCATTTTGACGCCATCATTTGCTAAAAGCCCGGTGTCATTTGGAAGATAACGCTGAGAGCGCATCAAGCTGGACTTTGATCAAACTTTGTCCCTGTGTAACTCCTTATCAGTGTACAGTAATGGTTTATTTATTAAACTCCACGAGCAAACACCGAGCTGAGAGTTCCGCCTGTCCCTCATTCAGTGAAGCTATCATGGGCCACCTGGCATCCAAACAACCTCAAGTCCAGGTTCTCCTCCTGGGTCTGGACAATGCTGGAAAGTCGACCCTCCTCTACAAAATGAAGCACAACGCGAGCGTCACCACCGTCCCGACAATCGGCTTCAACGTGGAAATGCTGGAAGCCCGAAAGAACAGGAAGAGCTTCTTCGTGACCATGTGGGACGTCGGCGGTCAGGGGAAGATGCGCGAACACTGGCGGGACTATCACCAGAACACCGCGGCCGTCGTGTTCGTGGTGGACGCCTCGGACCGGAGGCGTCTGGACGAGGCGCGCAGGGAGCTGGAGAAGACCCTGAGGAGCGATCAGCTGCGCGGATGTCCGCTGATCCTTCTCGCCAACAAACAGGACGTGAACGGCGCGCTGACGGTCACGGAACTAAAGGACAAGTTCAACATGAGGAAGCTGTGTTCAGGTCGGGATTGGTTCGTTCAGCCGTGCTCCGCTTCGACCGGGTTCGGAGTGGATGAGACTTTTAGGAGGGTGGTCCAGATGGTCAGACTCCCCTCAGAGGCGGTGAAAGACAACATCAAAGAAACGGTGCAATACTTCCGCTCGAACAGCAGACAATGAGTTGATTTTATTTAATTTATAGGACAATAACGCACAATGAAATGACTTAAAGTTTTGACCCAGACAGACGTCTATTGTTCTGTGGATCTTAACAGAGCTGATGTAATCAAGGCAAAAGCTGACGCTGATCATTAAAATCACAGTTGCTATTGATTTGAACATTAAAGAGTTTCGTCACAGTTACCAGGGTGTTACCAGTGATTTTTAGATGACTCACAATAGCAAAACCTTCCCTAAATTAATGGATCAAAAGCCAATAAAAGGAAAATAATCACGTAACCAGACATTTAAACACATAAAGCGTAAATCCAAACATCTTGTGGTGGTTCCAGTTCCCAAAACATCTAAAAGTCCCCAAATCCTCGTCAGGACGCGTGTCCCATAGTGGACCCCGGTCCTCGGTTTCCATCCCGAATCGTCTCCTCATAAGTTGGCAGTCGGTTGCATTCATCATAACTGGGTAACTGAGGAACAGGAGGCGGATCGATCAAGCCGTCCGGTGTGCAGCTCTCCATCAGCAGCTCCCGTGATGTGGTGACGGGTGGCGGTCTGTTCTGTGACGGAGTGGGCTGCCGGGTTCTGGAGCACAGCATCCTCTGAATAAAGTATCCCACAGCAAAGAGTAGCAGGATAATCAGGATGCCGGACAGTTTCCGGGTGAGGACGGCGAGGTTGGAGTAAAAGTTGCCCGCAGACTGCTTGCAACAGGTGGAGTTTCTGTTGCCGCAGCAGATTTGATCGCTCCGGCAGTTGTTCTGTCCGCATCTGTTGAGGCAATAAACCATACGGTCCATAAGGAAAACACTGAAAACAGGCAGACATCTGCTGGGAAACATCGTTGTTCAAAATGCAGAGATGAGTTCAATTAGGAAGGTATCCGGTGGGGGCAAATAGAAAAAATCTAAATGCAAGGCTCCTTTTCACGTGTGGTAAATCATCCTGTCTCCTCATGTCCAGAGGACGAACAGCACAAAAACCCAGAAGTTTATATGTTCACAAAACCGAATGTGTCCGCAAACTCTCCAAAAGAACAGGCTCGACGTGAAGTCCTTGTTACGCTCTTAACAGGAGTAACGACGCCATCCAACTCTAAACTCGCGCCCAAGAAACAAGAAGAGCGGCAGCCACCGAGAAGTGACCTGTGAATCGTGGGAGGTTAAAGCGAGCAGCAACGAAACGCTTCAGCACCACGGACAGCGCTCAACACGCCCTCCGAGGGAAAACAATGAGGGGCGCTGTCCGAGGTGCTGACGCACTTAACCCCCCCCCCAGACTACTTAAACGTCCTCTAGCAACAACAGCACGAGGAGCTTCCATTATGAAGCACAGCCTGGTGTATGGGTCAAGCTGGGTCACCGCTTAAATTGCTGCAATACTTTGGTCCATTTAGGCTGATCCGTCTATAGGAGGCCGTAAGTGCTAAGTGCTATACCCTTAAATGATTTTTTTTCCTGTTAAAACTCAAATACTTGGGTGTACTACTGGAACACAAGTGATGCAGCGATGCTTTTAATGAAAAAACTGGACCATAAACAAATTAAACTACAAAAATATGCAACGGTTTGTCATTTTCTGCTAAACTGAGCTAGAGCTGTGACTAACCACTTTACTGGATGCAACAGGGAGCGCTGACATTTTATGCTTCATCATAGCCTTCATGAAGATGATCAATACAGTGACTACGTGATTAGGTTGTGGGTAGTAATGGAAGGAAGTGGTCTTAATAGCATGTCTGCGCAGCTCCTAAATTGACACAAGCTGGTATCACGTTACCATAGAAGACTCTTACAGTTGCATTGCATATACAAACAATACCTTCTTTTTAACATCCACTTCTGTTTCTACGGTTTAATGAGTCTACCAGCTTGAAATCCAATGCTAAATAAGTAGTTTGCTAAAGCCATATCAATAGCGTGCAGAGCAATAGTTACAGGGTAAAGGGTTCATGCATTTCTGCTGAGGACAGCTGAAGAAACAAAACCATGAATGTTGTAAAAAAACTTTTACTGGAGGAAAATATCTGTACAGACTTCAATACAACCAAAGTAAACAGAAAATGCAAAATCTCCATTTCTTGACAAAGATAGGCGCTTAACAAAGCATTTGTAAGAAGCCAACCTAATCTCTGCGTTTGTAAGACGCAGTGATGAAACCATCTTCTCTCTCCAGTCAGTCAGGTATTTTAAGTCTTAGGTGCTCTTGCTTTTTTGTAAAAGCACAGCTTTGGAATTATATTCTTTTGCATTTCTGGATGGCAGAACAACAAGAGGCCCCAAGTGGATGGTTTTCTCTGTAAAAACAAAATTACATTAAGTCTTGAATAAAACTGGGCTTCATTAATTAAAAGGGCTGTAGACAAATTCAGAAAATGAAGCACATGAATTTGACTGTACTCACTTTCTTGGTCGTCTTCATCTCGCTTTAATTTAGCAGAGGGTCTTATGAACTGGCTGTTTTGTGTTCTTGGATGGAAATGCATGTAGTTGGCTGGAGGATGCTCGACTTTATTCTGGACCGAATGCTCCAGTGAAGTCATGGTACGCCATGCTTCAGTGCTCATCATTTTAGGTGGTTCTGTAGTTTGAGGCTCCTTAAAGCGCTGGGAGACATCACAGCTTCTACACACCTGGTTGCTTCCGTCTACTGACTCCCACCTGAAGGAGGAGGACGACATTTTTTTTTTAAAGTTCTTTCAGATCCGTTTTGTTTTTTTTTTTAAAGAAAATCCCTTACAATAAAAATTTATTCTGTTTAGCACTTTTGTTAGTGCATTGACAGAAAATCCAAAGCATTCTAAAATGACATACATATTAATCCGCTTATAGTTTAGCATTTGGGTCAACTGTAACAGAACCAGATCATTTAATTACCTGTTGTCAATTAAAGAGCAGGCCCGGTTTTGAGAACTGACAGCTGATGTGGCTGGAACAGCTTTTACGTAGCAGGTTATATAGACCTGTGGAAGAGAGGTGATGTAAAATACAACATAAATCACAATCTAGCCAACATTGCATTTGACCAAATATTCAATTACTTTTGATCAACACCCAGTAAACCTCTTCTGTGCAGCTGAAAATGTTTCCCCTCATGATGAATTCTCATTTGTGCTTAAGACATTAAGCAAAATTGTAGATCTTGGATGATTACCTTCCTGCATAATAAGCTTTGCTAATGACATTGTCCATTTTTCCAACTTTGGTGGAATTTACTGCACAAAAACCTTGGCAATCAAAGTAGTGAGCTCTAAAAACAGATGTTTGATGTTTTAGGTTTTTATCTGGTTCAATCTTTGGGCAATACCAAATAAGACATTTCTATATTTTGTAAATATTAAAATTCTCTCAAATGCATAAGAAAAAAAAGCAGTTGAGGTAAAATATCAACCTGGTTGCTGGGCTCTTGGTAGAGCCGGAAGGCCTGCAGCTGGAACCTCAGCTTGTGTTCATCCACTCTTGGCAAGAAACGCGAGTTGGAGTTTGTCAGGTAAGCATCAGCAAGGCATCTGGAAGACCGCATTTAATTAACTAAAAGTTTGTTTTAAACCCTAGTCTTTCAGCATTTAAGAATGGAAATTCCAATTCATAACCTTACCCATAATGCTCAATGAAGTCATATCTTAGTGCTGCATATGCATCAGGAGTTGCTGTGGCAACACAGTGGTCAACATAAACTCTCAGGGGTATGTGGTTACCCATAACGACAGAGACTTCAAAATTAATGACATCACCCAGGAAAAACACATGAGATCCCCTCTCATGGTGCCAGTCATCTGCAAAGAGAAAACTTAATATTTAATGCATAATTCTGAAACAATATAAAATATATTGTCTGCAATACCAGTCATGATTCGTAGATTAAAGTCCATCTGGTTATCTTCAGCAGCTGTGGAGATGAAAGGAATCCAGGCCGGAAGTAAGGAGATGCCATCCACAGAATACCTCCTAAAATATAGAAGCAGTTCAAGTCACCATTGGTCCAAATGCTAACTAGTTAGCACACTGCTAAATTAGGACTTACTTCTCATAATGACATTCAACTGGAATAGCTGCTTCATCCAGTCTGAGCAGCCCAGCAGATGAAGGTTCAGGTGAGTGGATCAGAACATTGGAATAGATTATCTTCTCTTCTGTTGACTGCAATATATTTAAAAATCAGTCCCGAAAACTTTTATATACAGTTTAAAGGTGGTCTAACTCTTGGTTCACAGAATCACTTACAGAGAGTTTGGTTCCACATTCTGTCAGCCCGACCAGAATGGTGAATTCCTCCTCTCCTGACTGGACCGCCCCACATTCCTTCCCCTGATTCAGAGCGTCTGAGCCCAGTCTCAGGTGACCACCGTCCACCTTCAGGCCCGTTTCAAACACGTCAGCCTGCACCACAACCTCCATCGAATCCGGGTGACACTTGACCGCCACGGGTCGGGGGTGACCGCCGAGCTCCGCGCTGCCCTCCTGCGATTTCCTCGCAGACGACCGAGGCCGCAGGGCGTCTTCGAGCGTCCTCAGCGAGGTTCGGAGGTTTGTCGCGCTGGAGCTTCGGCTGTCAGCCAACCAGCTCTCTGTGAGAGTGGAAACCGAGCACAAAACTATGAACCAGAGAGAAACGACCTGTGGCGGGTGGCGGTCCATTCTCAGAGACGTTTGGAAGAGACTGGGCCCTGCAGCCGCTGCAAATAACTCCACAGGTGCTGCTAATTAAACCTCCTCCAGCACACCTGGGCATGATCACCCTGCAGCTTAAAGTGCTTTAGCGATTAATTGAGCGTGCGCGTGCTTGTTGAAACATAATTATTATTAGAAACAAGATTTAAGTTTTTTTTAAACATCTAATAATTATTTTTTAAGTTTTTAAAGTTCTCCTTTTAACTCACTTGCTATGAACCTAATTGTCCGCTGGGTGGCAATAAAGATTCAGAAGCCTATTCTTGAATTTGACTTTTTTCAGTAATATCAACAACTTTATAGCACCTCTCAAGTTCAAATAACAATACATGTTACATTAACAAAAGATTTAAAAATATGTACCAACTTTACATAAAATAAAATTCTAAAGTGCAACATGCTACCCAAATGTCAGTTAAAAAAAGTTGACTAAGTTTAGTTTTCAGCTGCTTCCTGAATAAATCCATTGAGCCCTCAGAGAAAAATGAACAGGCATGTGAAGGTGGCACACCTGCAAAGACTCTGGAATAAAATATCTTGATTTTAATATTTAAATCTGATAAAATATTTAACAAAAGATGCCTAATGAGTAATAATTTCAGCATATATGGTATAATTAAACTTTAAGCTGACAATAAAACACCAACAATAAGTTTTTGTGGTGAATTTGAATAGTTTCTACCTCAGAGGCATGAGGTCATTCATAATATTAACCTTACCTGTTTCGGTCACTGACCTGTGACATCACACATTCTAAAAATACTCTACAGATTCTGATATGTTCTCTGTGGTTAAAACATTATAGGTCTTTCTCAACCTCAGCAGCAACAAATGTCAGCAGTTTCTGTTCTCCAGTAAACAATATCAACTGAAACAAACACAAAACGAAACCCTCTGCTCACTTTCAGTACAGTTTTATGAATAACCAGCTGCAGGTACCTGCACATTCAAAATTCAAAACACCATTACACCATCAACAACCTGGAGTAACTCTCCACACATGGGTTCTTTCAGAGATTCTCATGATTGGACCTTTGGAGGATTCGGTTGTGATCCAGAATGAAACATCAAATCAAAATGTTTTAATCCCTTCTCAAAACCCATCTATAGCCATCTGATATTATAAACTTTTTATTTATTTATTTATTTGCTCTAATTACTTCCAATTTATTTTATTCTGATTGATTTTATAATCGTATTGTTTTAAATAATTCAGGGCTGATTTACTTGTTACCTGTTGATTTTACTATTAGGCCTTTATTGTTCCATGTTCCAACAGCCAGTTTTCTTGTCCAGGGTTTGAACTGCCAAAGCTCCTGCCTTGGTCTGCCACTCGATCCACAATGCACACTAGACCCTTCATGTTCCTCCTGCAGGTGGTGGGTCCACAGTTAGATGAGCCCATGTATCCGGTTTGGGTTGGGCCCGGCTGGGTCCCATGGGCAAAAGCCCGGCCACCAGGGCCCCAACCCCAGGCCTAGCTCCAGGGTGGGACCCCGGTAACCCTCCAGGCCAGGTACTCTGGTTCTTTGATTTCACTTCCATGAAGAGTCTTCTGAACCGCACTTTGTCTCACCCTTCACCTAGGACCAATTTGCCATGGGTGACCAGGGGCACAAGTACCCCAGACAACATAGCTCCTGGGATCGTTAGGGCACTCAAACTCCTCCATCATGATAAGGTGGCGATACAAGCGACCGAAATGAGTTTTCGCCGCAGGGTGGCCAGGCTCAGATAGGCTGAGGAGCTTGGACATTCAGGAGAAACTCGGAGTAGAGCCGCTGCTCCTCCATGTGGAGAGGAATCAGTTGAGGTGGTTTGGGCATCTTGTTATGCCTCCTGGACGCCTACCCAGGGAGGTGTTTCAGGCATGTCCTGCTGGCAGGAGGCCCCCAGGTCGACCCAGGACATGTTGGAGAAAATATATCTCTGATCTGGCCTGGGAACGCCTTGGGGTCCTGCCGGAGGAGTTGGTAGAGATGTCTGGGGAGTGGACGGTTTGGGGCTCCCTAGTTGGGATGCTGCCCCCACAACCCAGACCCGGGTAAAGCAGAAGTAGACGAGACGAGACTAGACGAACCGAGCCTTTATTGTTTTTCTGTGACTTGTTATATTTATCATGTGTGCATCACTTTGGTCCTGTGGGTTTTTAAAGTGCTCTATAAATAAAGCTAGTATGGTAAACTAAACTAAACACAAGGTTTTTAACTGGCTCTCAAAGCGTATTACTGATAGTAAAATGATTGATTCCTTGGACTTTCCAATTTAAACATAGACAAACACAACTGTGCATTCTGTGTGAATAAAACAAAGGATTCAACCAAACCAACAATTGAAATGGAAGAATGACCATCAAATACATGTGTGTTCTTGTAAATGGCATGTCAGTGACTCCTGTTAATAGAATCACTGAATCTGTAAAGAAAACATAATTTTGACATGTCTTTAACTTAAATTAAAACAAGAATAAAAACCAGATAAGAGAAAAACACCAGGTATTATGCAGAAAAAAATGTTTATTTTATTATTCTCAAAACCAAGTACACATCAATAAATAGTATCAAATAAATAGGATCAAACAATTCATGTAAATATTACATTCATTTAATAGACTTTATAAAAGTACAAATATAATCCAAGTGTTGAATATAAATTGCTTGCTTATACAGAGACAATAAATATATCTATTAATCTTAAAAAACTACAAAATAAAAGACTTCAGTGTTTTCTTTTAGAGCTAAATTGTTTCCTTATGAACCATTTCTTTAGTTTAGCTGCATATGAAGTGGTTCATGCTGATTTCTCTCACTGGTCAGAGAAGGTTTATTTCTCATGTTCGCCAGAGTTTATATAACCAAGGGCTCGGTTGATCGTGACAGTGCGCACGTAGAAACCTCTCAGGACTTTGCAAAGACTCAGTCGTTCGTTGTAGGTATAGTCCTCAGCAGCCTTAAAAAAAAAACACCATAAGGTTTTCATAAAACTAAATACCTGTCTCGCTTCAATAAACAACATCTTACCTTCTTAAAGGCTGATTCTGTTGGCAGCGATGAATCGAGGCAGGTCTGTTGATCACAAAATGTTTTTGAAATTCTTCATAAACATAAGTCATCTCCCTATCTCATGAATAAATGCACAAGTATGTCATGTTTAAATATCATCAGCAAACATCGGTTATAGTACTGATGTAAGTTCTGTTAACATTAATATTTATTTTCGCTGAGATTTACCATAAGTTCTTTGAGATTGTGCAGAACAGACGAGCCAAGTTCAGTGTCTGGCAGAGGCGAGATGATTTCATAGTAGTGAGTCAGATCCTCCTTGATGTTTGTCAAACAAGACTCCTATATGGGGGGAAAAAACCAGCATAAACTACCATTAAGACAGCACAGATACCATCCATTACCATTATACCGTTATGCTTGAAAAATATGAAGTTCTTTGGAAAATAAAACATATAACGTTCTATTTCAGAGCAGCCTACCTGATCAAAACTTGATTTAGTGTTTCCAGAGCATGTTGAACCCTGAGAGACAAACATGTTTTAGCACAAATAAAAGCTAACAAATCTTCTACTCACATTATAATAACACACTTTTGTTTTATTAGAGTAAATGATTACTTTTGGTGAGCAAACAGACGGTGTGTCGGTCTCCAGGTACAGCTCCACGTTCTGCTCCGTGCAGTCGATTCCATGGAACAGCCCAGTCTGTTAGGAGAAGAGACGTTTATCACCAACTGTGAGAGTGGAGAATGTCATCTTTGTTCAGTCGTCTATACCTGTGTGAGTGCATCCGTGATGTTCGTGATGTTTCTCAGAAGTGTCCCTGCACGTGAAACGCAAACGTTTGTCTTTTTTGTGTCCATCACTGGTAGAGAACGGCTGACCGCTACAGGACAGGTGAGCGCCAAGAGCAACAGGGCAGGACTGAAGTCTGGCATTAAAAAAAGACAGAGTTCTGTTCAGAAATCTCATCTTCTACTTTCTGAAAACAAACCGTTTACAGCCAAATAACAGAGTACTCACAGATATTGATGAGCAGCATCTTGAAGAAATTTTGAGTTCGACTCTTCTGAGCGAGTATGACCCAACTCAGACATACTGAAGTGTTTTATACTCAAAGAACCGTCTAGGGTTTTTTCTGATGCAATGACATTTTCACCTAAGCTGAAAGCACCCAGTCAAGGTTATGTAATTTCCTTTTCCCGCCCCGTCACACTACAAATCATTTTGTGAAACTGGAATTAACACAAACAGTGAATACCAAACGCTCCATACGTCTATCCTGAGGTTAACCAAGCAGCTTCACATCACTGTTCATTGTTTCCAAAGAAGGTAGAACGAAAGAAGGCGTGTCATTTTTTACTTTACAGGGGCACAGTCACAGTGTTTGTCTAATATTGGTTATTTTTAGGACACTTGTTTGATTTCTTGTAAGATGCAAAAAAAAAAAAAGTTTTATGTCGTATAGCACATTCACCGTAAAGAACGATGTAAATATTTCAGATTAATTTGATATTTTTCCTGCATTTATATTTTATGTTCTATAATTTCACACATTCCTAAAATGATCTAAATGTTGGTATTTGTTTTGGTTCATACATTTTAAGTAGTTTGTAATTTTTTTTTTGCATTCTTTATTTTTCTTGATTTTGGCTCAGATAATCTTGAAAATCCGTTCATGTGGATCAACTGTTATTTTTTGGAGCTGTAGTTGTTCCCCACTCACTTGGTGTGAACCTCCAGAAAACTCAAGTTATGTGAGCGTGAAGAAACACTTCAAGATCGGTGTGTAGATTAGAAAAGAGCCACTGGGTTCTTTCATTTCTTTTGAACAAAAATGCAACCTATAAAACTAAAATAAATCCAATGCAAGTTACTTCTCACACATCAGAAACATTTATTATTGGATCCGTTTATACAATCATACCGTACATTTGTTTTAAATGAAGCAAACGATTCACCTTTTAGTGGTTTGACATTCTTAAAAAGCTGAGTGAAAACACTGAAACACATCAAGGCATGTTCATTTTCTTTTTTTAATAAAGTGCCTCTTAACATTTACATATAATATACCCTTTAAAACAGACAAAATAGATTATTCTCAGACTGTCATCTATTGATTCATTTGACACTTTTATGCTAAGCGGTAAGCATATAAAAATGACGTTGCATATTTCTATCAAGAGGTTTCTTTCACATTTAGTACTATTTTAAAACACCCTTTATTATTAGAAACAAGGTGGTATTTGACTTTTCTTGCAGTTACTAGATGCTTGCAGTGGATTCCAGAGAAACAGCACAGACACAGAACATGTATTAAAATTAATGGTTTAATTATTGTGAAGGCAAGCCAAACACTTGTTTTGTTTTGTTTTTTCCTCCCAGACGTGGCACAAATTTTAGGTCATAATTTATATTCTGAAAGAAATATGAATAAAGGCTTGCCCAAGTGCTTCTAAGGATGAGTGTACTGTGCAAAAATAAAACCACTTCATGTAATAATAATAAGTCAGGAATGGAATTAAACTCAGACAACTCCCCTATGTTATGAAAGATTTATCATGCTGAGTGAGAATGCTGCACTCATTAGTAACCGCGCTGAATTCAGTGATTTTACTCAGACAGAACCATGCTGTGTGACATTTATACAGATATATATAGTGGGTGTGTTAATACTATATGCTGCACTTGGCTCTCCAGAAGTATTCTGCATGGATAGAGTTTTTAGCACTGGTCACAGTGTGGAATGGGAGGTTGCTCGGCGTGCAGACAGACAGACGTGTGTTTATTTAGAGACTGCTTTCTCCGTCTGGGCCCGCTGATGGCAGTGTGCATGCCTGACGCAGCAAAAACAGAAGAGAGGAAAAAATAAGGGTTTAGTTCACCTTCTGTAATAATTCAAGTCAAGTGAAGGTGGAAATGTACCTGGTGAGATCTTCTATATCAACCAACATGGCGTCTTGCTCAACATGCAGCTCGTCCCTCATCAGCAGCAACTGCACCAGCTCCTCATTTAAACCTGAAATTAGAGTCCAGTTTCAGAAATCTGAGCAGAGCGTTAGAGGGGTTTGTTTATTCATGATAGCAAAGCTAAATCTAAGAAAAGGCTTTTTTTTTGTACTGGAATATGCCATCCATTCAGGAGGACCACCTGGTCAGTTAACCACCAGTTAACTACTCACTCTGAATCTGTGAATGTAAGTCATTTGTGATGACTTGCAGCTGTCCAAGACTCATGTCCCTCATGTCCCCTCTCCTCAGATTCCACTTCATTAAGGCCTCGCTGATCTGGGGCAGATGGGGGAGCTGCACAGACACACAAAAGGGAACTTACTGCACGTCGAAAGGGACAAAACATCATG
This sequence comes from Callopanchax toddi, assembly GCA_006937965.1. Lineage (NCBI taxonomy): Eukaryota > Metazoa > Chordata > Actinopteri > Cyprinodontiformes > Nothobranchiidae > Callopanchax > Callopanchax toddi. The sequence continues at coordinate 988,281 of SSNR01000216.1, forward strand.
CTTGTTTATGTGTTCAGAACTGATCTGAGTGAACTGGGTCTTTGATTTGCAAATATCCCTTCTCTTTCTATAGTGGAACAATATCGCTGCACTGTTTACTAGTTTCAGGGGCTTTCTCTTGTTTCCCTTTCACATACACAAGCCATACTATTGACCTTTTATTGAAGCCCTGCAAGTCCCCATGTTTACAGTAAGAGTAGTTTATTCCATTTTCACTTTATTGTTCTTCCTACTGGAAATATTTTATTGTCTTAACTTTTGATTAAACTGTACTTTGTTCAGTTTAGTTCATAAATATTGTTACGTTGTATATAAATTATCATCTGCATATATTTAGGCAGGTGGAATCATTGACGCATAAAGTAGATCAATTTGGTCTGAGAATAGATCCCTGTGGAACACCTGCTGACAACTTTTTAGCAGATGATTTATTATTTTTATGAAAACTGAGATTGATTTGACAAATATGATTCAATTTATTTAAGTATATAGGAAGAAAAACTAAAAAGTCAACTTAGAATAACAATTTTTTAAAATTTGTCAAATTCCCTAAAAAATACAACCCAATCACACGAGTTTAACTGACTGTCTCAGTTGAGTATTTGTCTCTAAAATGAAACTGCATTATGTAAAAAGATAACAACAATATTTAAGGGATGTGTGATTTGATCAACCTTTGACACAGTGTACTGACTGGTCAGTTATTACAGGTAAAAAGGCAGATTTCCACACTTAAAACACGCAATCAAAAAGTTAATTATTTTGGAATAGGATGCATGTATGGTATACGAAACTCTTTAGGCATAATCATGCAAAAAATATATTCTGTTTTTGATGCTTTTGAGACCTTTACATTGAAGAACTAAAACATTCTGCACATAACCCCCCTGGTTTCTCTCTCTGACTAACCAGGTCAGCCACAGGGGAACGCTTGTGCAGCTGAATTTGCCTCTCCACCTCCACCTGCATGCGGGCCATGGGCCGAGCTAGTGCCAGTGCCACCCGGGCCTCCTCCTGCAACCTTCGCTGCACCCGCCAGAACCCGCTGCAGTCATCCAACGGATCAGAGTCCTCCTCTGCTGTGTCCCGGTCGGACAGCGATGAGCTCTGTTTGCTCTGCAGGAAGTAAAGTGGCATTTCATGTTACAGCTAGTGTGGTTTTCATGTGTGGGTATGACACATGAAAGTAGCTTGGCACGACAGAAAGAGTATCTACGGGTACATACCACAGGTGACAGTGGCGTGTCCAGGCTGGTTTCTGTCCTGCTGTCCTCAGCATCGCTGTCTTTGTCACTGCTGCTGTCATTAACAAAACACACCTGCAGGTTTACTCCACTCTGCCTCCTGAGAGGAAAAACAGAAGATGAAACTTGAAGACTAAAGTAATAAAGTGTACTTTTAATATTTGAGCATAATATAAATGATTTGAACTAGGGGGGATATTTTTTGTCGTGTTGCAAAATGTGATTGTATTTGTAATAATTGTACACATGCATTTATGAAAGGCAAAAAGGCATGAAAGAAAACCATTTGCAGATACAAAAATAAACATTTTTACTCAGAAACTGTAGTTTTTGTAAAATATGCAAAAGAATTTGCCAAAATGTGAACAAAAAACAAGAATAATTCAAGATTTTAGTATACTGAAGCTAAATTATATATATTTATTCACTAATTCATGCAAACAGGTTCAATCCTAACAATTGCCCTGAGGTTTGCTTCTGACCATTCAATAATTAGGTGTGATGTGGTAACCAGGGGGAAAAAAACCCAATAAAAAATAAAACTGAAAATGAATCAAAAACCATCAACCACACCATTCCTTTCACAGCAGTCACACAGATGCAGCTGAAATCTTAACCACAGCTTTTCCAAACATTCATTCAAGTCCACATCATGATATCCTCACTGGGAATAAAAAAAAAAAAAAAAAAAACAGGGTGAGAACAATTACTTGAGAGATGGCGATGCTGGAATTTCCACTCAAAAGCTCAACCCCAAACAATACACCTAAACCTTCAAACGCCACAATCTCAGCATTGCGTCAGGCATCACTTCTTTTTTTTTTTTTTTAAAGCAGAGAGAGAGCTGCACTTCCTCTAATAGCAGTCAGCAGGGGGAGGGTGGCGGTCTAAATGTATGAGTCAAAGTCAAAACCAGGAAAAAAAAAAGAGGTAGCCTAAAAGTTATTAGAGGTTAAAACTAAGATGTGACGAGGCAATTCTGTTGTAGTGTAAATTAGGGGTATCCTTTCTTTTTAATAGAATTATTTGCTTGTATAAAAATAAAGAAATACATTGTGTTGATTTCATGTTGGTAAAAAATTACTATATTTCATTTAGTCAGATATGTTAAAAATCGATTTTTTCTGATTTTTAAGGCAATATGAAGGGGATTCTTTGAAACTTCAGCATGCTATTAATTGAGCTGTTTGATTTTAAATATTTGTGACATGTGGAGCTCAGCAGGTGGGTCAAAGTAACATCTGTTTAGGCAGTTCAGTAAAGCATACAGTACACTTTTTAAAAAGACCAGCTTTTTGAGGTGTAAATGGACTTATGTGAAAAGTACAGAAAATTACGTTGCTATTGTGTTAAACGGTCATAAAACGTAAAAAACAAAAATAAAAACTTGATTTCTAACTAAACGTGGAAATTTGATTGAGTAATTTGTCATGCAGCAGAGGTTAACCACAATGCAATGTGGTTCACGCCAGTTTATTCCAAATCTACATTTCGTTGTTATTCTGCTGTTTTTATGTCAAATCTTCTCGTTACTGTAAACAGGAAGTCTAACTTTCTATTTATCATGTAAAGGTCTAATTTACACTCTTCTCTAAAGAAAACAAAAATACAAAGAAGTTTTTTTGTCATGCTCTTTCTACATGAATCTGTTTTTAACAGACTTCCATTGAAGTTGGTGTCTTAATCTGAAGATGAAATCTAGTTTCTATTTCAGGTTTCACCACAATATGCGAGTTAAAAATAAACAAAGGACAACACAAAGACAAATTTTTAAACCAAAGATTAAATTAATGCATATATGGTGATACTGATTGGTTGTTTTGTGCTATAAATGGTCTTATATGCTAAAATAAATAAAAACTATTGCTTTGATTCAGTATTTTTTCCCAAAACAAATATATATTTCATGTCATCCATCCAAAAATAAAATGTACCTACAGCAGCTGCTTGCTGCAGAGTCAGCACAATAACATTTGTCAGTTTTAAAAAATTGCTATAATGATCAAACCAACTATTTTTCTCTGTTGCGCGCGCGCGCACACGCACACACACACACACACACACACACACACACACACACACACACACACACACACACACTGAAACCCACCGGGAGGATGGGCCGTTCAGCTTGCTGCAGCTGGTGTAGATGACAGGCTCGTCGTCATAGAAACTGCCAAGGGCAAGTTTCTGCCTGATCGACTCCCTCTCATTCCTCTGAGCCTGCCAGAAAGTGAGACACATACATGAATGTAGAGATTATTAATAAACGTGAAGCTCTTTCACTCCATTGTCTGATCGGGTGATAAAGTTCTGACACGATGAGTGAGCTGATTGATTAATTTATGTTATAATTTATATACATTATGTTTTTAGACAATATAAAAGTAACATTGAGATTTCAAAATTAGTCTTTAGGCTTAACCACAAACAAATGTCATGTTTCCTATATGAACATTTGATAGATTCTGGTGATGATAGTTGTAGTGACACAGCTGCTATTATGAGTTAGTTTATTAATGGGTTTGTTTCATCTGATCTCTTACAGGAAAACTCATAAATCAGTCCTGATACAAATCAATAGGAGTGAAATCTGTTAAACCTGTACATGGATAGATGAATAAAATCTAAATTAATCCTAGAGGAAAATTATATGGTATAGCAAATCATTTAAGTTTCTTCATAAGTTGTGACAAGAATCTTCAGTAGCAGTCTGTTAAAGTGATCTGAAGACATTGTTGATTTACTGTCTTGTGAAGAGGATGCTCATCTCCATCATGTTCTTTGTTTTATGAATTTGTTCCGGAGCAGTCCCCAGAACAGAGCCAGCCTTTTATCGGCTTTTCCAGTGTTTTAAGGTCGCTGGCTCTGATGCTGCTAAAACAGATGACTGTAGATGAGTTTGCACTCTCTATAGCAGACCTATAGAAGATTGTTTACATTTTGCTGCAAAAAACTGCAGGATCTTAGCTTTCTTAAGAGGTCCAGTCTCCTTTACCTTTGATCTAGAACCACATGAAGTTCAATTACATCCACGTCTTCTCTTCTTTACATAGTCAGAGATTTTGGGTCACGTGGTTATCATTTAAGCTTTTGATATGTCAATTTGCAGCTCCCTCTCAAAAACAAGTGACATTTCTATGGTTACACACTTGACAAGTGGCCAAAAATAAATAAAAATTAACAGCCCAAATCCTCCAAGCAGCACAGCATTCAAACCAGATTTTTTTTAAAGTCAATGCTTTTAATCTGAAGAGCAAAGAATTCCCAAAACAAAAAAACAGTTCGTGAAACAAGCTGCCATGTGCAGACTATTCTAAAAAATAAGGACTAAACATTAAAGAATGAATCAATTTGTGTTCTATTTAGATTTTTATGCCTATTTGTATGTAAATTACCATTAAGGTTTTAGTATAATTTCTAATATCTTCTCATATTTGATCTTATTTGAGGATTTCACCCTTTCATTTTGTCTCTTTCAAATCCCTTCACTTTCATCTTGATGCTGAGTGATAAACAATGATTCAGCACAACATGATTATCCTTTGAGTTTTTTGTTTTTACAATACGATTGATCCAAATGCTCTCATGTGCTTTTGACACAACATTCAATTAACACATTTGTAAAATAACACCCATAAAAGGTGTTTCTCTCCATGTGTCAGCATCCTCTTGTTTTCCAGATAACCTAAAAACAGATCCAGGACACACTCATGCATATTTATGTGCAACCTCGTTTTTTGTGACGCATTATCAGATGAGGATGTGACGTCAAAGCAAAAATCAAGTGATAGCGTTCACTCTAAACCAAGACTCAGGCTCCATCTCACCCATTTCAGACAATCAGATACACCCCGTGCTACAGCCTCGACACACACGCACACATTTGCCCTTTATAAAGGAAATATATGAATGAAATGTGTAAATCACAGCTTTGACATGGAGTGACCTATTTTATGACAACCTCAACGGACTTTAACCAAAACAAATCACATGAGAAATACACAGAACACACCCACTGTCACATCCAGTATGGCTGACATCTACAGGAGCACTCCCATTATAGAAATCTATACCTGTGAACCTCATGCACACCCTCAGAGCTGAACACCAACACAAAAACCCCACACACCTGGTAAACGCGTTTCTCCTGGTGCACCATCCTTTTACTGCATCGTATCAAAGCCGTCCTGCCTTCCTCTACACTGCAGTGAAGCTACAGGAGACACTCGCATATACTGCAGGTCCATGCAGGAGAGGAGAGCGAGGGAGGGAGGAAGGGAGGGGAGAGGAGATAAAAAGGAGGAGGAGGAGGGGTGAAAATGTGGGAAGAGATGGAAGCAGGACAGTGGAGAGGAATAGGAGAAGGGAGGGTGGGTGAAGAGAAGAGAGCTGCTCAGTGCTGCCACTGATTTCCTGATCCGTTATCTTAGCCTCCATCTTCCTCTCTGCTTTCTATCTCTCGTTTATCTCCAATTGTTTATTAACTCAAAGGAAACAGAAAAAGACACTGGAAAAGCTAAAAAATCTAAGAGCAGAAAACAATTTTGTAGATTGAATTGAGGACAAATGACTTTGTGTGTGTTGTGGGCAAGAAGAGAATCAAAATAAAATCTTGAGATTACACAAACAAATGACTCAAACCTCCTGATAAAAATGACATCAGTCTCTTCACTGATTCAAGAGCCACAGGAGAGAAAAGAAAGCTCGGTTCTTGTGCCCACACATGCATTCACGATTTCTGATGCTCACAACTCCCAGAGTGCTGTGTCACAGTGTAGCAGTGGGTAGATTCAACAACGTAACCCTGAGTCATCTTTCATCCATCATCAGCATGCAACCAAGTACGGAAGGAATTTCCTTTTTCAAAGCGACGGATGAACTGTTGTAATCACACACTCACAATACTTGTGTTTACATGTTTGATTATAATATTTAAACGGATATTTTGCTGAAGTCTTGCACCAAGTCTTCTCTCTGAGATTCCATCAAAGCAAATGAAACCAGACGGTCAACTCACAGAGATGCTGGACAGCCTGGTTCGCCCTCCACTGAAACAGTCTTCAGTTTGTGACGCAAAGATTTCCTGGACTTCCTCGGCCCAACTGCGGCTCTTCACCACACAGCCTCCTGCTCCTCTGTGTATGGTCCCGCTGCCATCACTGCCCTCCCACCAGTGGCCTAGTTGCACCCCTCTGGCAAACACATCTCCTTCCTCTTCCACATCATAGTCATCCATTAGTGGCAAACAGGACTGCAAGAAGGGGAAAAAAGAGGCTTAAGATAATAGCAATGCTCCAAAAATATTCATAGAAAGGTAGCATGTTTTCATAATTTAAATATTTAACTTTTGTCTATAAAAGGTCATTAGCACCAACAATCCCACATTCACAAAGATCAAAACACATTTGTACATACCTTTGAAATGCAGAAACCCCAGATTAAATATACTAAAGCATATCAAACGGCAGTATGATACTTTGTTATGAAGATCAATGACCTGAAATACAATCTAAAAGATCAGAAACTGGACTTACAAAGTGTATACAGCATTGAGAGAGCAGAATATCCTCTTGAATGTCACATGTGGCATAGTTTCAGTGATGTGTAAATTTTTCCAGTGCGCACGCAGCAAAGGATGCCCAAGGGAGAGGTCGCCATGCAGAAATATAAAGGAAGAGACAGAATGGGGTGTGCAGAAAGGCACATGCATCTTGCAAGCAGGATTTAAAGCTTTGCAAAATATTTACCAAAAATCAAATATTGGATACTGAAGCACCACTGTTTAGACCCAAGATCACACCCCCACCCCCTTTAATGTAAAACCTGATAAAGAATGACAACTTATTTTTCTGTAACTTCCCTTGATCACATACTTGAGCTTAAGAGAGCTAAACGTGTAGAGTTGGGGCACATTTTATAGATTTATCCATATTTTTAAATGCAATAGATTAAACCAGAAACCAGGTTAGAGAGCAAAACACTTTTATTAAAGTCAAATTTTAAAGACACCAACCTCTAAAAGAAAAGTCAGACATCTCAGCAAACAAACTGAGGATCATCCTGATCAGATTAATCCAGCAGAGGAAAAGACTCCCAGAGAGGGTCTTGAGGCACCTGAGCTCTCATTCTGTAGTCTTCATTCATCATGTACGGCAGGTTGTTTTGGCCATCGTTAAATGAAACCCTCGGTCTGAACTTGTTGTTGTAATTGTATGCGAACTTGGGGTATGGAATAAACCATCCCTGTGATCTACAGTCATGAAAACTGGGCGTTGTAGCTTTGGCACATGGTGTAGTCGTTTGTACTGTAGTTGTAGGAGGGTTTGTGGGAGCAACATAAAAATGCCTCTCAAAGAAATGCTGGAAGGGGTTTTGTGCATGATCAGTCTGTTTTTGGAACAATTGCCATGCTGGATGCTTGCGAGCATGAAGATTGTGAATTAACATGTATGGGTGGGATTTAATGTACTGCTCATACACTGGGAACGAGTCCCTTAACCTGTTCCAGAACTCATGTGACATTAAAGGGGGTACGGATGGTGCAGCAGTAGTAGTTGTAGTTGGTGGTGGACTAGTGGGCGTACACCAAGGAAGTTGGAATGTTGGAGAACAAGGAGGTAATGGAGGCAATTGAAACATCCCATGTCGTTTGGAACGGACGAGGCTCTGCGGCTCATAAGATGAAGCACTTTCTGGTGGCTGCTGCAAAGACTCGGAGGTAGCAGGCGTTTCATCAGCATCTCCCAACACAGCACAGGTTAAATTCACTGTATTCTCCTTCCAACTCATTGTCAAGACATAGGTCCCATTCTGAAATAAAAAGATTTGATGCTAGTGATGCCACGTCTGGGGTTAGTTCTCAGAACACTTGCAAATGATCAATATGTACCTCTTTCTTTACACTGCAGCCATCAAATGGAACATGCAAGACAAGTCCCAATGCAGTCTGCTTCACTGAAAATTCACATGCTTTTGGCACCTGGGTTAGAGGGATGTAGTCTTTGTTGCCTAATGAACAACAATGGGTCACATGTTTAACACATATGCAAATATGTGCACACACAAAATCATAGTCAAGGGTTCCTACCCAAATCCAGTTTCAAATCCACAGCATCAGGGCCCATGGCTTTAAATCTGAACTCATCTTGATTACAAAAAAGTGACGAATTCAGTCGCCTCCATGCTGCTTCAGCCTCTTCATCCTCCACTGCTTCAAATGAATAAAGTCAGTTTGGGTGAAACACAGTTAAAGATGGTCCACAATGTACAATTATAAAGACTTTTACCTTTGTGAGCAGCCCGAGTCAAGGCAGCCAATAATCCATTTCCTGCAGCAGGAGAATCTGTCCGGAAATCAAGCCGTTTCCCATTAAAGAGAATACTTCCTTGCATTAGTTCCAAAGTTACGGGTTCATTAACATTCTCATCTTTTTTCACTGATTTGGATAGCCCTCGAAAGCTAAAATAAGTCACACTTAGCACTAGGGAACAAAGGAACACCATGGCTGCTATAGCTTGCCATGTTCTCTGTGTCACTCCACTTTTCATCATGGCACAGAAACCCTGATGAGACACCAAAGACTTGAGAGGGCAGCTAATTCAAACATTTAAATACTTCAGAGCACCAGGTGAATCAGATGAGTGTGAAACCAATCAGTGCAGCTACAGACAACCACCTGTGTTCAACGAGGTCATAATGGGTATTGTCATAACAACCTTGTCTGATAGTGTTATCCTTATGGTTTATAGGTCAGTTCTGCAAATGTATGTTGCAAAAATAAAATTTTAAGCCACGCTGGTTCAGATGCTGGCAGTGCTTTTGTGGAATGAGGAGCAACAACAAATGATTTAATTTATTTAGATTCTGTTTAGGAACTTAAAATCATTCAAGAGCAGCTGAAAAATCTCATATGAAGAAAATGATTTGTAGCAAGGACATTTTAAATTTACACTTAATCAAATCTGAGGTCAGCCTTGTCCGAAGCTTTTAGAGAGACACAAAACTTAAAATAACTCAGTGGACTTCTTGTGGTTTTCTGTTTGTTGATTTCTGATCAAGCTCTTATTGACCTGTTTTTGCAAATTTGGTGTTTCAAGAAACAAAATCCTAATTAGCAAAACCAAAAAGGGAATGAAAGCTGTCCCAGATTCTAATATAAACGTGTTAATTTTCATATTAATTTTTGATAAGGGAAATTGGGATTCTGTTGTAGTTTGAATGTTTTTGTGTTTCTTTGGTTTTGTTTTGTATTTTATGAACATGTTCCTCTCATAGTCCAAAAACATGTAAAGTTAGCTGGTTATTATAAACCAGAATATACAACAAATTAAGTTTTAGTGTGTTTACTTTAGTCACTATTAACAGTTTTATTTACATCACTTACTTACAAACTATGTTTATTGTAAAGTATGAAGCTTTTTCAGGTCAGAAAAAAGTTTTCAAATTGTATAGTCCTTTGACTTTATGCCACACACCTTGATCAGCAGGGGGCGTTAATGAGTATTTGAAAGCTTCGAGAAATGAACAATTTCCCAGCACAATTGGTTGATTCTCAGTCATCCAGGGCATTATCATCTTGATTATGTTTATGTAATTATAGCAAAAGCCACCGTACAAAAGTGATGATTAATAATGAAGGCATTTGTGGGAAGAAAATCATACAACTGGTAAATATATTTTTCAACAGAATTCACTGGAACATAGAAAAAAATATTTGAGTAAAAGTTTATATTTGTGATTTGCAGGAAATGATGCGTTGTTTGTAGGAATGGATTTGTGTGCCTGCAATAAAAAAGTGAAGGTGTAACAGGTGCTTTATTGTGTTTTTGAGTGAGGAAAAAACTTGCAAGTTCATTCTTTAATACACAGGTGTATGGATTACTTTTGTGACATGTTTGCAGCATTATTGGTCCACCTCATTGTTCCCTCTGACCGGACACTTTGATTGCTGATCCACTTTTATCTGTTTTATCCACAATAAAAGCCCAGATTTCCTGCTTAATGAGGACTAAAAGCCAGCAACGACAAACGGATTTTGATCAGTGATTTACAGGATGGGTGGTTTACAAAAGCTGGCTGATCTACAGATCACGGCCCAAACAGGTTCTGTCATATTCCCACTAATTAAACCTTCAAATGTAGTTAACTTGGCATGTTTGTACTTCTAGAGAACACTTTACATAGAATCAAATGTGTGGTGCAGCTAGAGTTCATAATGCATGTTTGTTTTCCGGCTGCTCATCTGTCTTGTGTTGGTGCATTTGTGTAAACTTGTGTTTAATCTGAACACAAAGATGAGTGGCGTGTCAAAGCTTTCTGCCTGAATGGTTGTCTGTTGTGATGTGAAGGTTACTGGTTGTTTGTACATGTAGAAATATGTGTGTGCTTACTTTATAATGTTGTTGCCATAGTGATTGGACTGGTGTTGATGTTTTTATGTCCTGTTTTGCAGATCTAAACCTAATACTATGAACTGTGGAGTTGGTACTGTTGAGTTCATGTCACACACCGATGCACACAAACCCTAGCTTATGCATTATTTACATAATGTTAACAACTCATGGGAATTCTTTCAAACCTATTGTTCCTTTATGAGAAGCGGTAGATTTGATGTAATTTATTTCCTCACAGGCCTCGCCTTCATCAGGGAGCATCCTGAGGCTGAAGAAGACCCTGAGGTCATCTGGATGCTGGATGATGATAGGTAACAGGTTTTCATCCTTGATATCCGTGATGAGATGAATGTTGACCTGGATGATGAGAATCTTGAGGTGTTTGAGGACTGGTGGAGTGATAAGGATAGTGATCATAGCTTTGACTGGTCAGATTTATATTTTCCTGGGAGCTGCTTTGACTCTGGTTGTGGCAGCATATCTCTGGATGAAGAAGATCTTGACAAAGATCAGCTGCACCGGGAGAGGACCCTCTGTGACCTTTTGGCTTCAGACCCCACTGGAACTTCCAGCACAGCATGAGAAGCTTCCAGAAATTCTCAGGGATTTGGACAGAAGAGGATTCCACTTGCACTGCTTCTGGCTCTGGGACCTCCTGGATGAGAAGCTGGAAGGACTATGAGAAAGCTGAAGAACCAATTCCTTCAATATCTGGCTTCAGATTCAGCTGAAAGAGGACTGGAGAGCATTACCAGGACATACATCTCAAGAGACCAAGATGGGATGATGAAAGCAACTCTGATTAGAGATGCCTTCTGTCAGTGCAGCAGGACTGAACATGTCTTCTTGACTGATTTAATTTGACTGGAAATGCATGCTTGGAGGTCTAGCAGTACGGATGATGCCTTAGGTAGCTTCTTGCACCAAGACTGGTTTTCATCCAGTTACTAATTTCTTTTCAGTTCTAAGAAGTTTCCTTTGTTTATGGCTGAGTCTGGGGTGGCATCATGTACAAGGCAATTGATTTGGCATCAAATTTTACAGTTACACCTTAGCTCTGGAAGATGACACAAATATGGAACACAGGAGGCCATCGTAGCAAAATAATGTTTTAGGATTTCCATCTAATTGTAGAAATTTCACAGCCATCCAGTTTGAGTCTGAAGATGTCTGCAACAGCTGTAGTTAAAATCAAAATTTATATAGCACATTTCCTGCAGCAAGACAATATGCTTTACAAGAACAAAGAGTTTAAATGAGATGGTTTCCACATAAGTTTTGAAAGCTCAGGGATGTTCTGAAAAAAGTGCAGATAACAGCAGAGGCCCCAACACAAAACCTTGTGGGATACTGTGGGTGAGGGAAAAAAGCCAGAACACCTGATGGTTAATGTTTGTGAAAGCTGCAGTCAGTGGGAATAATCGCTGTAGAAACCTGACCAATAACAGGTGTCATTTCATCCAGGACTGCAGAGAGCCATTTAATAACCACATTTTCCATGACATTGGAATTAAAGATTGCTCTAGCTGGTAAAAGGGTCAAGATAAGGATAAGGTTTATTTTGGAGTGGGCGAGTCAAAGAAACCACCTCGATTGTTGTGACCACACTGGGACTGATGACTTTAGGTAAAACGTTGAAAGGGCAGACACTTTCATTAAGTCACTACTTTGGTTAGCTCAGGGTTCTTAATATAATCAAATGTCTTACTAGCTTGACCCAATCTGCAGAGACTGGTTTAGACAGGATGGCTCAACTGCATTAGTTTGAGAATACTTAGAAACATTAACTGCAGATTTACACCGAAGTGTAATTTCTCATTTCAGACAAATACATTTGGGGAAATCACAACTTCAGACTGCTTACGAGTACTTATCTTCACACATCTTTGTAAAACCAAACCAGAATGCCCAAATAAAAAACGACCAAGCATTTTTGTTTAAATATTTTATTGCAGACTAACCCTGAAAAGGAAAAAGCCAGTATGGAATGTCCTGTCCACGTGGAAGAAAAGGTAGATACTCAGGTGGATAAAAGTGTGGAGCAGCAGCTGGAGTATTCCGAGTAGTTGTAGGAGCTGCGGTCATCTGTACATCTATTGAAGGATTCTTTGGGTATTCTGGATATCCTGGTGTGAGACTTTGATATTCTGGATATCCTGGTGTAGGATTCTTTGAACTTTCTGGTGTGGGATTTGGATACTCAGGAACTGGGAGAGGAAAGAATGAGGAAACGTCTGGAAGCTGTCCTACTGGCCAAGGAAAGTATGGATTAAAAGGTACCTGAGGAAAGCTAGGGACTTTTGGTGCAGAAGTGGTAGGTGGTTCAGTTGTTGTGACAACTGGATAAGGAAAAGGTTGCCGAGTGTAACTAGGACTCTGTGAATTTGATTGTTCAGCTGCTGCCAGGGAGGAGAGATAAGAAAGAAATGGGTATGAATACAAGTAAGACAGGTACTGATCCCAAGAGTCCTGTGTCACCTGGGGCTCAATTGGCACCTGGGGAGGCTGAGGCATCTGAGGGTACTGGGGAAGCTGAAGCATCTGAAGGTACTGGGGAAGCTGTGGCATCTGAGGCACCTGGGGGTACTGGGGAACCTGAGGCACCTGGGGAAGCTGTGGCATCTGGGGGTACTGAACCTGAGGCACCTGGGGAGTCTGAGGCACCTGCAGGTACTGGGGAACCTGAGGGTACTGGGGAACCTGGAGAGTCTGAGGCACCTGGGGGTACTGGGGAACCTGGGGAGTCTGAGGCACCTGGGGGTACTGGGGAACCTGGGGAGTCTGAGGCACCTGGGGGTACTGGGGAACCTGGGGAGTCTGAGGCACCGGGGGGAACTGGGGAACCTGAGGCACCTGAGTGTAAAACTTTCTTGCCCATTTGGGACACACAAGAGACACTGGATTCCCATGCCAACGCAGTGGTAGCATATAGTTGTCACCCTAGGGACAAGAAATTAGACACTTGAATTTATCCAACAAACATTGGTCATTTTGTATCTAGATACAAAATCCCACATACAATTTTTTAAAATATGAGAACTAAAAAAAAAGTTTTAAGTCACCCGCTGAATCATGTTGCAGCCATCATATGGAACCATCATGATGAATCCCATTGAGTTTCCCTGCATTTTGTAGCCACATTTTGAAGGGACCATTGATAGAGGCATTGGTGGTTGATTTGCTATAAAAATATTTTTTAAAAAGGTTACCAAGCATATCATGGTGCCAGACACTCAATGAACCACTTAAGCATTACCTTGTTCCACAAAGAGTTGAGAAGCCCCAGGTCCTAGTGATCTGAATTTCATGTGATCCTTGTAACAATGCAGAGATGTTGCCATGCGGTTCCATTTTTCCTTGTCAGCGTCATTAATTTCTGGGTGGGTCCACCCTGCCAGGATACATAAAAGTATCAAGTTCATCACTTACAACTACAAGCTTATTTTTCAGCCAAGTAATATACAAGTACATACCTGCAAAATCTGCCTGATAAGAAGTTGCATCCTCCACAGAAGTGTTTGAAGAGGCTTTCGTTTTTTCGTCTGAGACTCGTGGCCCTTCCTCAAAGACTTGACCGAACACAATGGTTCCCTCCTGAACAACCATTTTGGAGGCCAATTTAGATTGGTTCCGCGCTGCTAGCTTCTCTGTTTTTGTCAATCTTAGGCAGTCCGTCGTTTGCACTAAATAACAGCCTAAAATAAGAGCTGCAGCCAAGCAGACAGTGGCACTTTTCCTTTTTTCTTTACCCATTATTTTAGCTGCGTAACTTCTGGAAAAGTAGAACAAATGTTTGAAGCTCTGCTGGAGTATTTGGCTTGTTCTGGTTTTTGACACTGAACAAGCAGGTGCTGCAGCAACCAATCAAATGCCGAGAAAGAGATTGGCCCGCAATCATCAATTATTGGATGCACCTGCATACATTCACGTCAGGGACATATGTGGGACGTTTTTTTTAAGGAGCAGTTAATGCGATATTAAGGCGTCAACTATGGACACAATTAATCAGAGGTAAAATATTTTAACCGATTGATAGCCCTGGTTTATTTATTTATAAATAATAGGTCATCTCAGATTATAATTGTAAACAAGCATTTTAAAATATGGTCAATAAACTTAAATTACATTTTCATTGTGACATAAATTGCCATATATTGTATAACAGTAATACAACAACAACATAATTATTGTTCAGTGAAACTAACATGAATTAAACTAGCCTTTAAGATCCTGGTACCTTTCAGTAATGCTTTTATAAAGAGCATTTTTGATGAGCATGTAGTCTAAGCTCATAGTGACATATTGATATCCTTTGACCCATTAGAGCTTGTTGCATGAAATAATAATCAGAAAACATATTTTATAGATTTTTTATTGGCTAACGCTGATATAACCGGTAGCTTTATCTACAAAAATGTATCATAATCAATTTAAAGCTGCAGTACTTAGATCATCCACTAGAGGGCATACGACTTACAGAATAAGATTCAACAAAGGATTATGAAAAGTACCAATTTGGATAAAGAGGTAGAGGCTTTAACATTAAGAAATAGGCATATCAGATATGATACATTTGGCATTATACGGTTACTTGTTTAATGCTAAACTTTCCTTTACACCTTAAATTTATTTTCCCCTTCTTTTGATTAGAGGGAAGCTTTGATCTCCTTGAGATTCCCTTCACACTGAAGACATTTGTGCATTTTTTTTCCCCCAGTTCTATTAGTTTGAAGTCTCAGCTGGTGTTATTTGTAAAGACCTTTCTCCAAATTTTGAATGGATGTCTTTTCCCTTCAACTGATATTTAAAATGATTTTGCTCCTCGATAACTTTCCTCTGCCTGCTCCTTCTCAGAGGTCACTTGTGTCAGCATCTCTCACTTATAGGTCAACGTTCCTTTTTGTCAAATCTTTAACCTCCTTTTGT
Organism: Callopanchax toddi; assembly: GCA_006937965.1. Taxonomy (NCBI): domain Eukaryota; kingdom Metazoa; phylum Chordata; class Actinopteri; order Cyprinodontiformes; family Nothobranchiidae; genus Callopanchax; species Callopanchax toddi. Next base: position 1,003,847 of record SSNR01000216.1, read on the forward strand.
AAATTGTTGTCAATGGTGACTTTTTCTTTGTTTTTCATCTCCAGTTCATAACCCAGCCTCAGCTGATGTTTGGTGTGAATCTGATATTGCAGTTTTTCACAGAATGAGCCCTTATCTGCTTTGATGTTGTCAATGTTTTCTTTATTTAACCTTCATTCCAGGTCAGAGTAGTCCTCCTATAAGTCCTCAAACTTCTTTAACACTTCTTTTCTGGGGAGTCCAAAGAAATCTGGACTCCTCCTCCATCTTATCTTCAAGGTTTTTGCAGATTTGATGCAAATCCTCATTTATGTCTCCGTGTTCTTTTAATTTCTTTGCAGAGATGACCCCCAGGTGTCTCTGATGTTCCAAATTCTTTTCCAGTTCATTTATTTCTTCTATTTGTACATTTTGTTTCTGTTGCAATCCTATTTTCTTTCTCCTGATTTAAACAGTTGTTCTTATTTTGCACCTTTCTTTTAGGACTGTTTACTTGCTGCATCAGTTGAGTTATTTGATCAGAAGAGAAAGTGGGTTGCAGTTGGATTTCCACAGATTGAAGAGTTTTTAATCTCTGGAGAAGAAGTCCAGATGGATTTTCTCAAATTGTCTCCATTTCTTGATGAGTGGATGGACTTTCGCAGCTATCTGAGTTGTCACTAACGTCAAAATGTATAATTTCGTCAGAGCTGACTTTGTGCTTTTGCTCACCCATTTCAAAGCATGATGGTTCGAACTTTCTTGAGAATATGGTTTCCATTTCTGGTTTTAGTGTGAGTTAAAAGATGATTTTTGCATTAGATATATTATGTTCAATAAATTGATAACTTAATCCAAAATACCCCGAGGTTAATGTTTCAATTTAATTTTCAATGAGAAATATAAATTGTAACAAAGCTCAGTTAGGATCAGACTAGAATGAAAACATGGAGTTTAATGGAAAAAACTTATCTAAATAAACTAAAGTTTATAAAGTCTCAAAATGTTCTGGTTTCTGTTTTTTCATATAACTACAGGAGGCAGGAATTGATCTGCTGGAGGCTGGAAAATCCAGGAGCAGGATCACATGATCCTGAAGGAAGAGCTGGAAAATAATAATACCATAAAACATTGTGACATTAAATGGCTCATTGTAAGAAACACATTTTATTTATTTTTGTTCAGCAGCCCCCACATCAAAGATCCTTAACTTTCAGCTATTTTGCACTTTGAATTAATCTTTTGTAGCAGCACAAATGAAAATGACTTAAATATTATTGAGGAGAAGCAGATGTTGTTATTTTATTGTGGTCATCATCAGGCACTTGGAAATGATTGCGTCATTTTTGATGACCAATGTCCAAAAATAAAAAGGAAAAAAGTGTTTGACATTAAATATCTAAAATGATTCATTTATGTTCAGATATCATCCATAGATATAAACACACACATATATAATAAACACTAGATATAAACACTGATTATACATGTATCTGTATCAACACTGCCCCCATGTGGTCATGCCATGTAACAAAACAAAATCATTATTATAAACACAAGGAGATCCGGGAGGAGGTAGGGCTAGTCTGTGGAGCAAGTCTAGTGTAAATATTCAGCATCCAATTCAGAGCCTTCATCTATAAATACCTGTGACACAAAAAATAGTGTTTACTGACAGAAAATATTAGTGCTTCTGTGTCAACATGTCATTCAAAAAAAGTAATGGAATCTGTCAGTTTTATTTATATTTCTCTTAGAACAGCACCTTTTTATCAATACACGTAACCTACATTTCTTTGAACCCAACAGGAATAGGTTGAGTAAATGAGGCATGTGATTTTCTGTTTTTAACAATATATACAGTTGATCATGTTGAGTATTATATTGTAGGCTAAGCTCAATGTATATTTAGGTATTGAACTGTATCCATGTCTGATCCGATTTGCCTCATGTAATCAAATAAGAGCCTGAAGACTTCCTAATCACATTAGTATGAACAGATGGCCAAAAGAAGAGCTTTTCTTTAAAGCATTTCAATGATTCACTGCAAGACTAGTTTTTGAGATTGAAGTGATTTAAAAATATTTATTAATCTCCAGACATTCAGTATATTTCTAAAAAGTAATGAAAATATTAAAACAAAACCTGCATTAATTGATTTTCTCCATTTTTATCATGTAGATTATTTAGCCTCCTTTACATATGCTCTCAGACTAGTGGGAGGAAAATGTAGAACATTTAAATACATTTTCTCATGTACATTTACACAAATGAGCATTTTTTGTAAATGTGAACAGCACTTCAAAACCTTTATTGAAAATAATTAAGGAAAATGTCACAAAGTTGGCTTCTTGTAACAATGGGTAATGCAAGTCTCCTGAATGTTTAATCTTGTTCACTCATTTATTAGAACACCTTGAAAACACCTTCAGTCAGGTAGGTACAATGTGTTTTATTAATCTTCTCTGCTTCATCCAAAGTAAGTAAATATAAAAGTTATTCAGAAATCTTTCCAAGACATTTCACCCACATTATTTTCACAACAATGACAGATCTCAAGTGATGGATTTTCTACATGGTTACCTACTCTTTCTTTTTTAACAGTTAACTTAGAATTCTACGTATGGCTCATTGGTACAAATGACACTTCCTTTTTTAAATTTAATTCACATACATGAAATATATGCAACAAGTTAAAGACTACAATAATCAATGTTAAATCTCCTCTTATTGGACCAATGATCATCTGGATGAAATTTGCAGTAGTATAGATAGTACAAGAAAAAGATAGATTGGCTAAAACTGTTGCCATAGATCCCACTCTGGCGTCAGGGGCAGGACATCTCTTCAGAGCGTGGTGAAGAGCGATGGGGGCATCCAGTCTGCGCTAGCAGTCTTCCCGCTTTCAGCGCAGACGTTCATAAACATCACTTCACAGCCCCGAGAGAAACCCACCTCAAACCTAGACAGCAAGAGAGTCGGCATGAAGTAAATGTATACGCTTGTGCATCTCCACTAGGTAGTACACTAATATCAACTCTACTAACATGGAGGGGCTTTCAGCTCCAGCCAGGAATTTAAAAAGAAGGGTTAGGAGTGGGGGTGTGGTCTTGTGTTCATGTGAACGTTCATCTTCATCTCGTTATCGAGGATTTGCACAAGCTGTTGCATGGAAGGCAGGTGACCCGACTCCAGTTTTGACCACACTGGTACGTCTACAGAAGATGATGAAGAAGAAGAAAAAAAACAAGACCTTTTCTGTAATTCACAAGATGTTTTTTCTTCATTTCACAGATCTTAAATCTCACTTCTTAGTTGCATTTCCTCTTTCAGATTGTCCAAAATACTGCACACTAGCCCACTTTAACTGAGATTACTCACTGAAATCATGCTGTGAATAGAATACTCACCATTTAACGTGATTTCAAATGCTCCTGTTGACATTAACTGGTTTTCAATCATATTGCTGAAGAAGAACACCATCATGCAGGCATATATCTGAAAGAATAAAATGGGGAAATAATTAGAAAGCTCACACCGGCAATCAGTTTGCACTTACTTTTATGATCTTCAAAACCAACCAGTTATTATTATACTGTGATAAAGCACTTTAGAGGAAAGGGGAAGCTGTGTACTAGCAGCTTTAAAAAAATCATGCAGTGATCCATTAAGCTGCAGCTAATACAAAGTTGTAAAAGTTAAGTGATGAGAAGGCATAATAGTGAATGCTGTAAGGGGAAAAAATCAATTGTGTCATCGCAATAATTATATATCATAAGTACCTTGTAAATTAGCAAAACCTTGTAAACTACATTACTTATTTCATTTTAAAACACATTCAAAAACACCATGTCATTATGTATTAAAGTATACATCATCCAGCCTGGTTTGATTGATAATCTAAATATGTAATCACTTAAAGGCAGAAAACTTTAGGTGTAATAGTATTTGTACATAGGAAGTAAATGATGCTGAATTTATTCAATTAATCTACTTTATGATGTTCAACTTGTCCTACAAGTTTACTTCTCTGACACACAACTGGTTTCTTTATGCAGACTGCACTGTTAGCTGGATTGGACCGAGTTCTGCATGTGACAGACACGCCCTCTTGACTCCTAGAGCTTTCCTGATTGGTTGATGGGATTAGAGCGCAATCTCGGAAGCAATTAAGCCAGATTGCTTTTAACCGACTTTAAATTTATTGATAGCTGTTGACTCTGAGCACTTTTGCAAATACCTCCGATTTCCCAAATAACATTCCAATTTTTCAGGTAGTCAAAACACCACACAATACGGTTATCATTTCAAACAAATTAACTTTATGTTAAAAGTGCAATAATAGCTATGACTGCAATATATGTTGTCATTTTCCCTGAGTGTTTGGCATAACTGTAACCCTAGGGATAAGTAATCCAAGGAAAACAACACACTATAAAGCCTTTGAATAAGCACCTAATTAAATCCACTGGGTTTTAGTTCATTAGATGAGTTAATGTGCACAGCTCAGATAGAAACATAACCCAACTGAGACTAGTTTCCTTCATTTCTATATTTAAACCATATAGATGTCTTTTTTAAATTGGCGATGGCCTAAAGAAAACAGATCAGTTAAATCACAAACCTGACAACCTTGCAAAACACAGTTACATTAAAATTAAGTGAGAATTCTCCAGAAGCCATAAGCACTTACAACCTTCCAGGAACTTTACCTTATTTCCCTGGCCCCACTCCCAGATCCCTGGGGCTTGCATACCAAAGAAGGCAAATGGGTCCTTGCCGATAATAATCAGCCCAATCACCAGCAGTTTGAACATAGACAGGAAGGAGGCAATGTGTCTGAGGAAATAAAAACACAAAACTGATCAGAAACAGAACTTCTAACCCTAGAAATGAAATCATAAAGCAGACCATATGACTGGCTGATGACTTCCTATAGAAACGTCAAGATCAAGACATTAACAAAATGAACTCTGCTTGTACTTTAAAGTTGGTGCCCTGGTATCTTAGCATATAAGGCCTGTATACTTGTGAACAGATCACTAGACATTCCCAAAAATCTCCTGAGATCACTTCCTCAGTCATGGCCCTAAGCGATACAATTAGCAATGATGCCACCAATTACCATTCTACAGGTACAAGTAAAAAAAAAAGTGGATTTTTTTTTGTTACTCATTTCCTTTCCTTATATAGATTCATGATACAGAGGGAAATTTAAACCTGTATTTCTTGTAATTTAGATCATCATAGCTTACAGATGAGGAAAACCTGAAATTCATTGGTTCAAAAAATTCTGCAGAATCTTAGCATTAGACTTCAAGCAATGTGGGTTTTGTACCTCTACACTTCCTCCAGACTCTGGGACTTTGACTTTCAAGCAAAATTTACTTTGATCTGAAAAGAGGACTTTGGACCACTGTGTAACTCTCCCGTTTTTCTTCTCTTTAACCCTTCTGATGTCCTTTGATTCAGAAAAGGGCTCGACACAAACGGGAGCGGATTTCATTCTACTTTGTCTTTCAGCACTTAAACCTTTCTGAGCTCTTCTTGAAGTTGCAAAAACTTTTACCACTACTTTATTCTGTAGTTTATTAACCACCACATTGTGTGGTTGGTTAGCCATCCTCCCTTTTTTTTTTTTACTCTATCTGTATCTTAAGCTCCACAGTCTCTTACTCCATGTTTAAGTGTTTCCTAGTTTAATGTAAACCTATACCCAGTATAGGTGTTCCTGTACCATTTCATTCAGCTACTTAGCTATGATGCTCCATGTACCTGATACCAGTCTGCTGGACTGTCTCAGGAGAATATTTGCAAAACTTTGATGGGTCTTCCTCTTCGACATTGGGCTTTGCTGACTAAGGCTTTCCTTTAGCAGTTCATTACTGGAAGCCAATTTTCTGATGTACTCCTGGTTCTTTGTCATTACTTCCACTTACTAGCCTCCCGTCTTCTTTCTGCTAAGCGGAAACCTTTTAGGCTGGAGTTGAGGTGAAACCTTCATGCATTATGGTGAGCTATTTTGTCTCAGTTTCAGAGGTAAAAATTCTCTCTTAGGCATGTTTATTATACTAATAGGGCATATGATGACTAAGATCAAATGACAAATCTTGTTATTATGAAACAAAACCTTACTGGAGAATTTAAAGCAAGCATGTGATACCATATCTTTCTCCAAATGGCTTATCTCTTGTGTATTCATTAGGAGCACCCTAAACCTCACTACTGACAACAACCATCACAAAAAACATGCGTCTTTGAACAAAAAAATGTACTGTTTCAGCTAAAACAACCATATCCAAATCCATGGCTAGTAAAGCCTCAGCATGAGAACGTTACTTTGCCAGACAAGTTAGAACTAATCCAGGGTAGCTTTCAGACAGCTTTAACAGAGCTGGACATAATCCACTTGTCAAAAGGCAGACAACTGTTCCTTCTTACCGATAGATGGGCATAGGAAGGTAATTCTCCCCTTCAATGCGGATGTCTGGGTACCGCTGGTACAAGGCCTGCGTGTACTCCTCAAACACCCGCTTGTACCCTCAGGAAATGCTGTGTAAGGAAAAACACAGTGTAAAGTTTCAAAAACAAATAATAACCCCTTGAGTCAGTGCATGCGCTGGTGTGGATGTTTCACATTGTGTTGTCAGCATCTGAATCACATACAGAAATAATTTTTATTTTAACATGCAGGGTTTTTTTGTGTAGAAGGCATTTGTTGTGGGTGTTGAGATTTACAGAGCTTATATTCCCTCTGTGAACACAGCATGCACTGCTGTCTCTGTGTTGCTGCATCCGTTTATGAAAAAAAAAAAAGGTGTGACTTGCCAGCCGGAGAGTTTTGATAATGAAGAACTTTGCATCTGCAAAAGTTCTTGGAGAGGAGGAGGGGAATTCTGAGAAGAATTCAAATCCTGTCATTGATTTGTAAGTGTTCCTGCTACAATGTCTGGAAAGTTTTTGTGCCATGAAGAAGTATTTTTATTTTAGTCAACATCAAATTTAAAGTAATATTACCATAAATGTAATTTACATCCTGTAAAACATAAATCCTTCTACATAGATAAGTAACAAATTATTAGTGAAGGATTGTTTCAACAGTAATCTGTTATGTTTCTGAAGTTTTGTTGTTGCTGCTCAGTTGTGAGAGACCAAAAGAGGGAGAGACAGATAGGGTAGTACCAAAACAATTTCAGTGCATTTTTATAAAAGTTGCTTTTGTGGTTGTTTTATTTTTCCAAAGATAAACCCTCCAATTGCTGAACCTGCCACCACCACCTTCACCTGCCAATAACAGGAGGAAAAGAAGGGAAAGAAAAGGAGACAAGGAAGCAGCCTCGGCACCAGCTCAGCCATCAAGACCAAATCTTCCCTGGAGCAGCAGGTGATCCAAACATCCAAAAACTTGTAAAGAAACAAAGACCCGCTCAGCAGCCAGACCCCACAACAAACCAAGAGCAAAATGAACAAGTGACAGACTGACTGAAAATAGTTTGTTCAGCTCATTGCACAATTACAACTAAATGTTTCAGTCTGAAAAAAAGAAACCGTTTTTGTTGCATTATAGTAACAGACACTCTATGGTTGTTTCCATTTTATTGCTAGTCAATCTTAGCAAGAAATGTTGCTTGTTGATGTATATTTTGCAAATGCTGCGCATATTCTGTTTTAAATGCAAATATGCATTTTCAAAATAATATTGCTGTAAAAAGTGTATTGTGTGTAAAAAGTATTGCTGTAAAAAGTGTTTTACTTCTTTGTGGTATAAAACTTTTTTTTTTAAATGGAAATATTAGGATGTTTAATATATTCAGTTTTATTATTCATTAATGACTATTTTTACAAAAGGAAACTAGAGATAAATTATAAATTAAAAAATCTTGGTTCATATTTTACTTTTTATCACAATGTTTCTCACTACATCAACAATTTCACGAGACTTGTGTATTATGTGTACTTTACTGCTATGCCACTGGTTGACTTTAAATATGAATTTGCATAGCAGTCGTTTCCCTGTTTAGTAATATCACGCAAAACCAAGTTCAGAGTTTAAAATATGTGAGCTTATTTTATTTAGCGAAACGCGGACTTTGCTCAATAGAGGATTTTACAAACAGCACAAAGGTTTAAAATGTCAGATTGTTTCAGGACAGACTGAATTTTGTTTGTACATGAAGAATAGGTTAGCGTAATCCACATGAACTAAACAGCTAAAAGAATTAACAGATATGTTTAACAGCGGAAGTAGCGGAGCCATGTTTCCAAATGTCAAAAATGAGAACTGTAACTACCATACTGCGCTTGTACATTTGTGGATTAACGTTTACATTTAATGTTTCTTCTGTCTTCACAAAAACCAAAATTATTTTTGAGTTTCGGCCTATGACGCTGTTAGCTCCTGAGTTTAGCTTGCTAGCGATGACTCGCCAGATTTGTTTTTTTCCCCGCATATCTTGCTTACCAAATTTGAAACTTAAGAAGAGGACCCGTAGCAAATTGCATCTTCATCTTTTTCACGCCACTACTGTCACCAGTCGTGGCGCAGCAAAGAGAGAAAAGCCCCAAAGCAAGGAGCGAAAAACGCAACCACTTCATGTCCATTCGGTGTTGGTTTCCTCAACCACTCAGTAGCTAATCCGGTTGGTTCTTCTTTCAATTCTTACTCTAATCTTGGGATGTAAACACATGACATCAAGCACCACCTAGTGTTTGGATGTTCAAACAACAAGCCACTAGTAAAAAAAAAAAAAAAAAAAAAGACCAGCGAAAGTGCCTCATGCATTTCTTTGCTTGTATAAAGATTTAAATTTAAGATTAAAAATGGATTCCTTATCAAAAATGTCTCATCTGCTTTTTATAAAATTTCAAGCTTGCCATCTTTTGTACTTTACTTTATATATTTCAAGAATTGTTACAGATTGCTAATTAACAGCAATTAAATTAGAATTGCTCATGAATTTAAAGCTTTTATGACTTTCAAGCTGTTATTTTGGATAGATTAAATACAAAAAAACATGTCCATTCAACAAGCAACAGTCTGGTAATTGGACCAAAATGCAGTAAAAAAACAAAAACAAAAAAAACTGCAACATGCAAATTCTGAAAATAAGTGAACAATCTTAAAAGACATTCAGAAAGCTTCAAATACAAGTCATCTTTATTGTAGTGAAGAAAATATTACCAGTCATTCTGGCGCCTTTTAATACAAATATCAGGTATAGCATTTGTTCAATAGTACAAAGCTTTCCAACAGGAATAGTTTTTTGTATCAATTTATTACACCTTTGATTTGCATTGTTCTTTAAAGCTATTTAAATTTGAATCCATCGTTGCTTTCTGAGTCAAATGATAAAATTACTATTTGTGTGCATGTCTGCATGTTTTATTTTTTTATGAAAATGATTTGACAACCCAATATTTACTAACACATGAAAAAGTTAAGATGATCAACTACTTGTCTTTTAAAGCAAAGTAACCCTCCCCATAAGAAAATGTAAACCTGTGCTTAAATTTATGCATACAAGTTTTAATAAAGATTTACATTTATTGAAATAAAAACAAGTACAATAAAAAAAACAACTAAAACCAAATGTGTTACTTATGTCATGCTATTGGCCTTTCATTTGGTCAATCTTGCCTTTCGCTCGTGATCCACGGCAGACTGCAGCATTAGCAGGGTGTCTGCATGGGGAGAAAATAAAAAAAGAACTTTAACACCACAATATTAATACAAAAATTACATTTAAATTTAGTAAGAAATTACAAATCAAATGCAGTTATGAATGGTACAAACCCATCAACTCCCTCGAATACGCCATTAGGCCAGGAAGTTCCTCCTCGATGTTGTATGAGATGTTGTCCATTTCTTTCACAAGTTCATTTGCCCTCTGCAGAATTTTTTTTTAAAGTGAAGAGTTAAATCAAGAAAACAACATTTTGCTGTAAAGAAGCATGAAATATACCTTGAGATCTGCGCACACTTTCTCCTCCAAATCTGTCACCCGAGATATGGCATCAAGAACACTGGTGTCCACATTTTCCTGTACCCAACAAAAATCATGAGCCAAAACTTAAACCCAAGACATTGACATGAATTTTAAAGTTAACATGATGCAAGCTTACCTCTTCTGAGGAACTGCTCATTTCCTCCTTTTCTTTAGATGGTCCACTGGCTTTGGAACTACACTGGAGCTCCTTGACTCTGTCAGAACAGGAAATGTTTCAAATCTTTTTTGGCCTAAACCTGCAAGTTACATCTGATAAAAACACTACAAATAATCACTTTCGGTCGAGTTCAAACTTTGTACTTTAAATAAGCACCTGTCTGCGTAGCGCAGTGTATTCATTGTGTACTCGCAAGAAGCCATGCCTGGAGACACCATGGCGATCTAAATAAGATGATAAAAGAAGAAGAAAAAAAACGTTAATTCTATAAATTAAACATCTATGTAGTATAAAATGTGTCAGACTTGCCATGCAAGTCTTGGACTTTTCTCCGATGAAAGAGTCCCTGAGCACTTTAGTCAAAGTGCTCATGCGAAAAGGAATGTGGTCACTATTCTTTCCCAGAGAACGGATACACTCCTGCACAACACATAATGGACACAAGGTTGAGTTAAGTTAGAATCAGTTTGAATTAATCATTTTTGGAAACATTCTGAGAATGTTCCAAATAAAACTTGGAAATGGGGAAGATTTGGAGGGGGAAAAAGTACTCTTTGGGAGGAATCACTATTCATTTAATTTACATAACTCTACAACAGCTACTGTATAATGTACCTTGAGAGCCAGCAGGCTTCGATTGATCTCAGCAGTCTCAACTAAAGTGTTTCGATCATTGCTGCTGACATCTGTGCCACGCTCGTTGCCAGCTAGATCGACCAATGAAAATTTGCCATGCAGTGTTGCTGTGCGATTGTTGCGCCGCAGCAAAATCTGAAGAATGGCATGAGAGCGAGAGGAGTTGGCATTGGCTGAGGTCTGGCCTGATGTTCTGGAAAGAAACAAAAATCAAAATTTATAACATTTTTAAATAATTTCACCTGTTGCGCATTGAAAGCAGACTAGAATCTGTGCAACACAAACCAAATACAGAATAACTTCCCCAAACTTATTAAAAGACTGGCAGCTTGGAAGAAAAGTATTAAAATTAGGTTTATACAGGTCACAGGAGTTAGGATCTACTACAAGAGAATGCAACCTTTAAAAGAAAGCCGTTTAAAGTACCTGCATGCACTGCCATTCTGTATGATCTTGATGACTTCCTCTGCTGTGGACACGCAAACCTCCTCCAGCCCCACCACCTGAACCTGCTGTCGGTCATCCTCCAAAACACGGAGCTTGGCCTTCTTGTTCAGCAGGTCATACACCTAAGATGCAAAGGTTACTTTACTAAATAGAGCATTCACAAACACTTTATGTACTCCAAATGAAAGCTTCCCACCTTGCCATTATAGATCTCAAAGAAGCTGACGTAGACGGACAGATCCGGATTAATGTACTTCCTGTGGTTGAGACAGGTGAAAATATCTCGTGCTAAAAAAAAAAAAAAAAAAGAAGGACATCATTTTTAAAAGACGTAGTCAGAAGTAGTTTAATCCAGCGGTTCCCAAAATTGGGGTCGTGACCCCACTGTGGGTCCTGAAACAACAAATGGGGGTCCTGGGATGTTCTCCAGATCCAAAAGTGAATTTAAAATCCTTGCCAATACCATATATTTGACCCTACAAACAGTTGTATATGTTTGTATTGTCATTAGATCCTTGTTTAATTAGTTTATTAGCAGTATTTGTATATTTTGCCAGTGATGGTTGGGGTCACGAGTCTCTCTGATCATTTTTCCCTCTGCAGCTGCCATGATGGACACCCATCATTCACCCCGTCTCATCTCTCGCAAACGCTCGACTTCATGTTGCATTCACCGACTGGTATGTGAATTACTGTCGATTTGATCACAAACACCATTGGTTGTTGATATTTTTTCCTCACCAAGGTTAAATAATTTGACAGTGCATGGCAGACCTGATTAAAAAAAAAAAAAAAAAAAAAAAAAAAAAAAAAAAAAAAAAAAAAAAAAAAAAAGGTTCTGTTGGCCGTAAACAGCCCGGAGGCTCCCCAGCCCCATTTTAAAATCACTTTAGTTAAATCGCCATCTTAATTTTAATATCCACATAAAAAGTCTGATTTTTGTCTCACCTGCCAGGGCATAGATTCCTTTAGTGCTGTTCTGCTGTTTCCCTTTGAAATCACCTCCCATTGTCTACAAAAGTGTGAAAATGTTATTGCAATAGTAATATATATATAAATAAATTAATTTCAAGAAGCTTGAAGAAGCAGTAAAATATGAAGATACTTGCATGGGTTTTACCACTTCCTGTCTGGCCATATGCAAAACAAGTAGCCATCCCACCGTCAAAAATGGACTGCACCAAAGGTTGAGCAGTGAATCTATAAAAGAGAGAGGGGGGGAAGCCCACACATAAAAATAAGGAAAAACGTTTTGTACAACTTCAAGTTCCAGATTTTAATACCAATTGATAAAAATAAATAGTGTAATTACTGGTAGACGAGTTCATTGGTGGCAGTTTCATCAAAAGAGTAGTCAAAGTGAAAGATCTGGTTGTCCAAGTACTTGGTAAGGTCCACCTTCTGCTTTGGTTCATGGACTAGTAATGCACCATTGCCAGGTACTGACACGACGTCGATCTCCTTCTTCAAGATTTCTGGGGGGAAAAAGGAAAGAACAAAACAAAATAAAAAACCTACATTATACATTTGCCATTCTACAGAAACTTCCCATAATGCATTGCTAGCTTACCTTGCTTGTTTAGTGGCCTCTTGCGAACGCAGACGCAGATTTTTTGAGGCTCAATCTGAGAGAGATAAAGATGAGCAAATGAAGGTCTTCAAACCTCATACCAAGCTTGTGACTTCATACAAGAACCGTGTGCACAAACTCACCAGGTCAGTACTCGATATGGGGGTTATCTCCAAGGTCTCTCTGAACATTTGGATCATGTCATAAAACTTCTGGTTTGGTCGAGATGCTTCCGAAAACTAAATAAAAGAAATTTGAGTGTGCAACTTTGCTGACATCTTAAAAAGATTGAGAATAAGATTAAAAGCACAGAAAGAAATAGTCACCTTCCCCTTCTTGGTCAGCACATCACATGACTTGACAGTCGACAGCCTTTTGTTGCCTTTGTTTAGTTCACAAACAGCCACAGATTTTCTTCTGCCTGAAGTACAGAAAACAAGATTGAAACATGAAATTCTAACACCTCGCATGACTTTACACTATAAAGACCGTCTATCAATATGCTTAAACATCCAAAACTATAATGGTGGTTTAAATTACAGTAATGTCAGTAATGTGTGAAAAATGCCAACCTTTGACTGAAGGCAGAGGAGGAGGAGGCATACTCTCAGGTTCATTCTCTTTTATGGCCTCTCGAACAAGCCGTGATAAGGCTGGTTTAGCGTCATTTCTTTGACGCTGCTGATTCAAAGTTCCTACGGGGGGGGTGCACATCAGCACACTTAAGTCAGACCTTAATGTTTTAGATTTATATTTTTAAATAAGTTATGACATTATTTTACCAACCTGCGCTTATGGAGGTTGGTGATGGTTTGAGATCAGAATTGTCTGCAGAAGGCCCTGTCGTCGCTGGAACAGGTGCCAGCGGCTGCTGGAACAAACAGGTCTGCCGTGCCCAAGACTGAGAGACATCTAGAAGCAAAGGGGAGAAAATATTAAGTGGATAAAATACTGCACAAGACTGTAGACTTCAAAACAACTGGTGACTAAATGCTTAAAACACCACACACACAAAAATAAAAATTAGAGTAGCAAAGATGTAAGCTTTAGTGATTAGTCCAGGTGGAGAAAATTAAGGAACAAAAGGCTGAGGATAATTGCATTCTTAGGAATGTAAATACTAACAGAACCATTTCACCCATGGTAGTGATTTTTTTTATTGCTACTTCCTACATTAATGTGCAATTTTCTTTCCAGATAGAATTTAGGAATAACCCGAGAATATTAGACGTGCTTGCCCAAAAATTCCCCATAACAAACAAGTTGATTTGCACCCCTGTGTCTTATTAAAATAAAGCAGACTCAGCCCAGTAGATTTGGGGTTGAACAGATTCAAGTCCCTGCAAAATTGTGATTCTTTGCCTTTTTTAGAGAAAGAAACATGAATAGCTTGCAAACCTGACTCTTCGACCTTTGGGGTCATTGAAGCAGAGGCTTGGGAATAAAACAAGTCATTACCGTTACTGAATGTAAATAGAGACAAACAGAGAAATATTTTTATTTACGTACAAGAGGGTGGGCAAGGAAGTCTGGAAGAGCGAAGTCGACCCTCGTATTTCTACAAAAAAAAAAAGGATAAATTATACCTAATATGTAGCCTTCTATAATTGTGACATTTGTCTCCCTCCACATTCAGCATCTAAACTTAAATTAAAGCTTTGTGTGTCACCATTAAAGTTGACATGAAACACACACACACACAAAAGTTAAAAGCAGAAAAATAATAAATGCTACTTTAAATTATTTCTTTGCAGACACTATTTTTTGTTAACCCTCGTGCATGAGGGTTATTAATAAACATAGTGCAACATTTACCTTGTTTGGAGGAGCAGTTGACGTCTCAGCAGCTTTCCTTGTGATGGTATTTATATGGTCCAAAAGCTCTGGATTCAGGTGGCACAAGTCACTTACTTCGACCTAAAATACAAACAGAACATTCACTGTGACTTCCTTGAAAAATAAAGTTTTCAAACTTTCAAAATACGTTACACTTTAGACCTGATAGATATTTAAGGGTTGTCTTTTCAGTGGGTGAAGTGACTGACCTCCTTCCCTCGGAACCCGGTTTTTTCAGGCCACTCGACCATAACTATGGACTTTGCTGCATCAAATGATTTCACCGTCGCCGAATGGACTCGACCTGGTTTAAACACAAGTTGGAGTCTAGCGAGCGATATCCATTTATTAAACAGAAAATGACCAAATATAGGACAAAAAAGGTATACAACTTTACCGTCGCTGCGACTGATTTGGACGGAAAGTCCAATTAAAAACCTAGACAGTTTGGAATCCATGATGGTTTTCCTGTTGCTGCTGTGGGCAAAAATTCAAACGCGTTAGCGTTGTCGCCGAAAAACTAGCATGTTTATCAGTGAATATATTAACAAATAAAGCGAACACTTTGTAACTGTTTAATTTGCATCACCAATCTCCTTTTCGCTGATTAAAGGCAACATTTTACTTACATCGTTCTTTCGAAATGCTACACCGCCAAGGATTTAAAATTGCCTTGTTTCAGAAAGACTCATAATGATTGGTTTATAAAGCGATTTTCGTTCACGTGCTTTTCACTCACGTCACGATTCGCTGGGCGGTCCTCTGTTTCTTCTTCTACTTTTTGAAATTTCTTTTCTCCCATTTTTTAAAGCGGTTTGAACCTAGCCTGTAGTCTAATGTCGCCACCTACTGTGTCGGAGCATAGTTGCATAGATTGTTATCACAATCCAGCCTTTAAAAGTTTTTTTTAAATTTAATATGAATGTTTGGGTCAATAATTACAACGTTTCTTTAGTAATGTTGGGAAAATTGTCTTTTAATACAATTTGAAATGGACACTTATGAAAAATAAAAACAACCAAACATGAAAGAAACTTAATCTGGTGTAATCTGAGATATTCTATTTAGGTGTAAGGATTTGGGCTTGTTCTCTCTTTTGTTGCATCATTCTTGCCTTTTTTTTTTATTAGCCTCATAACTTTTATTAGCAGTTTTTTTTTTTTACTTTCTTCTAATCTATGGCAGTTCTTTTCCTGTAAATTGTCTCTGTGTCATCTGTTCTCCTGGTCCTGCTCCATTTGTTCCTGTTGTGTTCTTCTGGTTTCTTTTAATTTCTTTGTATTGTTGAGATTTTTGCTGCATTCTCAGCCTTTTAATTTTAATTTTTTTTATTAAAGTTTTTTTTGTTGTTGTTGTTGTTGTTTAGCTCTGCCTGTGTCCACATTTTAGGTCCACAACAATTAGGTTGACAGATTTTTACTCTCAAACAGAAATGTGTTAGCAGAACTGAAGTCACAAAATGAGAATGTGTTCTAAAAATCTTTTCCCAAACATTTCTCTAACATTGCTGCTATTCAAACTTGCAGCAAACTTTTTTCTCATCACATGCCTAAATTCTGCTAAATGCAGATCCATTTGGCCGCCTGCTTTTCATCCATGTGAAAACAGGAGTCCTGTGTTTGTCCACATGCTGTCTGTCTCTTCCCACACCTTCTGCAAACCAGTCCCCCATGACATCAACAATCAGCGACAGCTGGAGAATGACCCATAATGCAGTTCAGCCTTTGCCTTCAGCGTGGGAGGCTTCCCACTTTTTTCTTTTTTTTTTTTTTTTGCCCCTTAGCTTCTCCAACACACACCCTTTGCAGCCTCCAAACCTCCTAACTATACACAACCTTGAGTTGTGTATACACATTCCCCGCAAGCAAATGCTGACACATGACAAATCAAAGTTCTAATAAACAGCTTGTGCTAAGCAATTTCCCCCCCACCACCAGGGGATGAAAAATAAATAAATCCCAGTCGGTTGACTGTCCAGGCCATTTGGTGGGTCTGTCTGCTGATGACTGGGTGGCCCAGGGCTGCTTGGTGTGAGGCCTGGGACGGAGCCACAACTGTTTCCTGTGGGCAGCCCAACCCCCAGAACTTCTGCACAACTGGCTTGGTGGGTGGTATCCCCCCCCACTCCCACTCCAACCCCCCAACTCCGACACCCTCCTCCCTCTTTCAAAGCTCTTTACTCCAAGTGCCTCCTTCATTTTCCCCCTCAGTCAGTTGGTACATCCATTTTCAGCCTGAGTTCAACACTGAGTTTCCCCAGTGGCCATGAGTGCACTGGGTGAAAGAAAATTATGTTTTTATGGAAAATTATTTAGTTTTATAGTTCTATTTCATAAAGTCTATCAAAACTTCAGAATAATTGAAAATATGTTACATCATACTGAACTTCAGTAGAATCTTTGTGTAATTTTCATAATGTCTGTAATATTCATGCTGAGAGGGAAGTGCATGCATCATTTGAAGGTGTTGGTTTCTCAGGTGGTTTTTCGGAGGAAGGGGGAAACTTGTATCTGTTAGCCTCAAGTCTGTTTAACGTTTCCCATTTTCCCATCTGTTTGAAAGCATATTTTCTCAGTTTAAAGAAAACTGGCAGAGGTTAAAGCGCTGTTCCCTCTACACGGACTACATAAACACACAACGAGCTGCACACACCTACAAACCACCCAGGAAGGTTGACAGATGAGGAGAAAAAAAGTAGAACAAAAAGAAGAAAGTGAAAGCTGTATTTGGATGATTTAAAAAAAAAAGACTTTATTTTATTAGAATTAAATCTTGCCTTTTGAATCTTTAGAACAACTTTAGAATTTTGAGTCTTTTTTTCTGCATTGTTTTGACTCAACTTCAGTTTTTGCCTCACAGTGATGCACACAGTAATGTAGGATAAGTTTACAATAAAAGAGTGTCTTCCATCAGCACAGAGTTTCTAAAATATGTTCATGGAATGATTATAATAACCATAATTTAAAGGAAAAACTGTCTGCATCTGCATAAAATATCTTGAATTTGTGATGCATTATACGGTTTGACCAGCAGAGTGAAGTATAGCTGCAAACAGAAATGGCAGCGTGCACACTCATAAGCCAACATCAGAACACAACTTTTCTCATTCATGTGTACTTTTCCCTTTTTGAATTTGATTTATTTTTCCACGCCTGAACTTTGATCCAGCAGGGATTTAAAGCCTCTCCCGGCCAAGGAGCTAACCAGACTAAACACTGAACTCATTAAAGCATGCTCTTATCATGTGGGGATCCACTGTGACCCATGTTGGTTACCAGCCAATCATTTTAGAGAGGAGAGCCATATGCTTACCCATTTCAAGTGTTTACATAGTTCAGCTATCCTTTTATTCATCTTTGAGCTTTTTTCACACAGTACTGGATTCTTTCCTATAATTTATCTTTTAGGCTACAGTTTTAAGTTTTTATGGTGTTGTAAATGAAGTAGAACTGACTTGTTGTCCTGGCAAACTGTCTAAATCTGACAGATTTCACATCAAACCACTGAAACAGTGGAGCTAAATAATTACGAGACAATCAGCTGCATCAAAACAAGTCTGCACACATTCATAAACTCACTGTTTGGTTGAATAAAGTGCAGCTTAATGAAATTCTGGGATGAAAAAGAAATCATTTAACCCAAGTATAATACAAGCTTTAATACCACAACTTCTCAAGATTTAGATCCAGGGGTTCTTTTAGCTCACCTTCGTTTCTTTTTCTTTTTGCTAAATGAATAATCGTGCATAAAGAACGACTCAAGGAAATTACCTAATCCAAACCATGTGGTTCCCCACTTTTCTGGCTTGTCGCGCATAAATAAAATTTTAGCACAGATTTGAAGCGTTTTGACCAATTACAGATGTTTTAAATTATTAGCAGTTGTACGAAAAATACAATTTCCTTCTGAAGTCAGAGATTTTTGAGGCCAAATAATTAAAACTTGAATACAAATCATCAAAATCTATTGCAAGAGACCCCTCCATTAGCCCTTCATAGTTATCTAGATATACTAGCATCCTATTTACACACGTATAAACCTTACCTATGTATGTTTGGAAGTCAAACTCCAAATCTATCAAACACATTATAGAAAAATGCAATGTCAAAATTACATGGTAAATACTTGACTTGGAGCAAGCAGTTAATGAGTTCGATTGGCTTCAGATCAGACAATCAGTGCATAAATGATGAAACAAGAATCATCAAAACTAGTCAGGATCTGTCCTCATCCATGGTGTCTTGCATCAGCAGGTCAAATAGGTTCCTTTTTATAGACATGTGTAAACAAGAGTTAACAGCAAATCTGATAAATAGTTTTTCTCAGACCATCTTAAAACCATTAAAAACAGGCGGTGTTGGATTTGTTTAACTTGAATTAGACATGGTTGGTTTGGTCTGCCTACGAGGCTAACTATCAATTTCCCAGTCCAGTTAGAATAAAAAGCAAAACAATCTTCTTCTTACAAGAACCGTGCAAAAGATTTAAACCAGCAAAAACATTAAGAAGAGAGGGATGGATCAGGACTTTTACACAGTGGTGTAAACTCAATATAGAAATAAATATGCAGAATTTAAAGCATTTTGAATGAAAAACCTTGAAATTATATGAGCAATGTTTATTTACATTAAAATCTGCTCATTAGGTGAATTTACAAGCGGGTTAAGTTCAGAAGACAGCATCTGCAGCTTTTGTAATCTGCAGGAATACAATTATTTCCACTGCTTTGCTCCCACATCCTCACACTTAAAAAAAAAAGCAAAGTTCATGGTTCCTGTGTTTCTTCATCTGGTCAGTAACTAGTCCTCAGGGCCTCTCTGTCAGTCACAATTTCCCTCCTAGTCTCTGTCAATTTTCACTTTCAACTAAAAACGGCTAACTTGGTTGCCGCCCAGCAAAAACTGTGTAAAAGAAATCATGCAAGTCTGTCCTCTTTAACAAAATGACATGCCTGAGACAAGGTTTCAGCCATGACTGTGAAATTAGCTTATAAAATCTATCCTTGAATTCAATCAGCTTCTTTAACTTTAAAGACTGAAGTATAGCAGGACTGAACGCGACCTCAAAGGGAACACCAATCGAAACCACAAACCATGAAGAGAACAGTAATGTGTCAGTGTGCTTTTGAAATTAATCCTCAGAACCCACCAGTGTTTCTTTTCCCCCTTTTTACGGGGCTCAGCAGAGAAATCAGATGTTTACTTGCACAGTTCATGGATCCACAACATGTGGACCCCAGAGTTTTTAAAGGAAAACTTACACTAACAGTAGAGTTTATAGCCCCGTTCCAAAACCACATAATCAGGATGCACTCTGAAAATGTTCAACTTATCAGTGTATTTCAGCTAATTTCTTAAACATTTTCTAACATGTTTACAGAAAAGTAACGTTTTTTAGGTGACAGGTTATAGTGCAATAATGTTTTTGTTCTTTTTTCTCATTTAATGTTGACGGGAAGGATAAGAAATTGGAAAAAGGAAAATTATTGAAACAAGTCAAATCCCAAAGGGAAAAAAGCCTCTTTTTAAAGAAAATAAAATTCTAACAGCCTGTAAAATATGAACTTTATGTGATTATTTCTGACTCAAAATAACTAAAAACCCAAGAACAAAGTGAGCATCCTTTAGTTACAGTTTTTAAAATCATAATCATGGCATCTTTAATGGGAAAACCTGAGGAATTATTTCATTTTTGCCAAAAAAAAGACTGTGGAAAAACAGAAAAAAAAGTCAGATTTAGAAAACTATAGAAATGAAAGAAACCACATGACTGGCCTCTGATGTGCTCGCTCAAAACTTTGCCTAACCTTTAAAGATGATGCCTAAAGACCTTATTAGAAAAACAGCAAAAAGAGACAGTTTTACATCCTTGTTATCAAAATATGAAATTGCAGAATAATATACCAGACCTGAAGCAGTCCTCATTAAACCAGGCCTCT
Source organism: Callopanchax toddi (assembly GCA_006937965.1). Classification (NCBI taxonomy): domain Eukaryota; kingdom Metazoa; phylum Chordata; class Actinopteri; order Cyprinodontiformes; family Nothobranchiidae; genus Callopanchax; species Callopanchax toddi. Next base: position 1,024,396 of record SSNR01000216.1, read on the forward strand.
TCGGTTAGCGTACTTGGAAACCTTTAAATCTTTGAAAATTGCTCTGGTTCCGTCTGACAGCCCGAGTTCAGCCCTGTAATTTTTTTTTTCTGTGCATTAATACTCATGTTTGTGATAATTACTGGGTAACTGTATTTTCTTTCAAGGACCTGAGCTTGTTAACTCTGTCAGTGTGAGCTACCTACAGTGCAGTGTTGGGTTTTATTGCTATTGCACCCAAATGTGTTAATGCCATTGTTTGCCTTTTCCAGTGCCGAGACAAAGATCTGGCAGCCGCTGAGATGAACGATATTGAAAAACCCTGCTCATGCATGGTGTCAATTACAGTTTACCCTCTGGTTTGACGAACTTGATGGTTTAGCCTTATTGCTCCCCAGCCTGCCCCAGTCCTCCTCCTCCTCCTCCTCTCCTCTTCACCACATGAAATGGCTGTCTGTGCCAGCCTAGCACTGAGCCTTCATTAGCTTTTACTACCCCACTTGGATGTGTTTAGTTTTTGCTTTCTTTCTCTCCCTCTGTGTGTGTGCCTCTCACCCTCGGTGAGTGTCTGTGTGTGCATATGTTTAATTACAAACCCCCGCCCTCCCTTTGGAGAACCCCTCAATGCCATGCCACCATATCATTACACTGTGACTGCAATTTAGACTTCAGTCACACACACACACACACCAACTCACGCTGGCTGGAGACAGCGGGGCAGTTTCAAGAGCTGCCTTTATTCAAACTTTAAATTGATCTTTCGAATATAAACCCACATGAACGAAAGGTTGCCTAAAAAAAATGAAAGAAACAACATCAATGCCTCAGATTTCTATACAGCACAACACATCAGGACTGATCCACAGCTACATCTGGTGTTCAAACTGTTATTGTTTGAACCAAACAAACCACTTATAAACACAAGGCCTCTGCCTTACGAGGCTCATTTTTAGGCCCTTCTGTAAACAGCGAAGCACAGAATGAATCAATTAAAAGGGCATTACGCTGTTCCTGTTTATTTAAAACATGTTTACACTATATGGGCCCTACCGCCTGTCTGCATGATTGCCTGGAACCCCCCCCCCCCCCCCCCCCCCCCCCCCCCCCC
>SSNR01000216.1:1034173-1060829 GCA_006937965.1 Callopanchax toddi
GTCTAGCAGTCTTTGGGTGCCTGGATCCTCAGCTCACCTGCAGCACACAGAAGATAAGACAGAGGTTAGCAAAGAAAACTGAGTGAATGCTCACTTCCTGTGTTGATATGTCTTTATAAGTTGGAGAAAAGTCAAAACTCAACTCACCTTGTGTTTTTCCAAGTTGATACTCCATCTGGCCTTGTGTTGCCTCCAAGTCCTGAAGCTCCAGAGAGTCTCTCTTACATGAAGAGAATTTAGTTTTGTCTCCAGAAGTCCTTTTAGCAGCTTCAAAACAGTCCAACTCGCTGTCTGTGTCAAAACCTTCATGCATGTAGCCTTGGTACGCCCCCGGTAAGGTTGGATGCACAGCCACTGTCACAGAGGCCGTGGCTGTAACCATGGTAACAGGTCCCCCAGTGGAGCCTTGTTGTGCAGAGTTGCTATGGCTATAGCTCGGCCCTTTAGTCCTGTTTGGCTGAGGCCCTTTGCTGTTCTGCAGCCTGGGGCCGCTTTGAGAAGTCCTCCCAGGAAAGTGAGCTCTGTCGCTGGGTAAATGTTGAGCGGACTGAGCTTGCAGCCTCTGAAGACCACTCTGCTGATCCCGTTTATTTCCATCCCAGCACGTAACCTGGGAGCCAAGAGGTGATTGTGCACTGTGTGTGGATTCGCATAATGGCTCCACCTTCCCACCAGCTGCATTTTCTCTGAAGGGCTTCACCACCTGCAGCCCCCAAAAAATGTTTAGAGGTTATTTTCAGATTAAAAACATACATTTGGAGAATTGGGGTTCTGCGTATTTGCAGTGCGTACCGTGAGTTTGGGGAAGCTGGGGTTTTTGCTAGCTTCCAACAGTATATGAGATGTTGCAGGAGGAATGCTGGGGTGTGATGCTTGGTATGCACTCCGATCACAATACTTATAATCCTCCTCTCCAATCCCTGAAGTTGTCGTAAGTTCAGAGTAATATTCAGAGTCGGAAGACTCTGAAAAGGCCTGCTGACGAGACGACCGAGGGTTGTGGTGGCCTGTGTAGTAACCGTGGTGAGTCATTGGCGGAGGCAGTGGGGGCTCAGGGGAAGGTGTCGGCAGGCAGCTGGCGTTGTCGACGGGGGTGACTTCAGCTGGAGGGCCCATCATAGAGAGGAGGACTGGGAGAAGAACTAAACCATTCAGCATCCCCAGAACAGTCAGGATGGCCAGAACCGCAAAGAAGTACCTGAAGGCAGCAGAGAAATGAGACGCTATTCAGAAATCAAATTAAAAAAAGACTTTTGGCTTGTTTTTGTGCACTATATGATTTTATTTTCTCAATCAGGTCAAATGTTTTTAGTGCTACACCACATGACCTGATGTATGTGTAAAGAAAAACACTCAAAAAAACATGTGCACACACGACTCGGTGCATAGACACAGATCACACACAAGGAAGAGAAATAGCTCACGGGAAGAAAGCAGGGAAAGCCCAATGCTTTTATATCAAAGACATAGGAAGTGAGGAGGGAGGAAAGGGGGGGAGGGTTGATCTGACTCCCCCTCTCAACTTAAACAAGCTTTGATGCCTCTAGTGCTGCTGCTGAAAACTTTCTCTCACTCTGCTTTTTTACTCACACTGCATATGTGTGTGTGCATGTTTTTTTAATTTTTTACTTTTTAAATGTACGCCTTAAATGTGTGTGTGTGTGTGTGTGTGTGTGTGTGTGTGTGTGTGTGTGTGTGTGCGTCTTGGTTAGAGCTCCGAGGAGGCCAGGGGTGGAGGCACGCCACAAGAAAGAGCTCCCCAAGAAAATTAGAGAGGACTCCACTTAAACACTAACAGAAAGCATGGAGAGAGACAGTGAGATGCTAACCACCAGGCAGACTTTAAGAGGTAAAAGAAAAAAGAAGAAGGAAGAAAAAAATAAATAAAAAGAAGGAATGATGGTGGTATGAAGGGGGAGGGGGGCATAAAGGGCAGGGATAATAGCTGTGGAGTGTTATGGAAACACACTTCTCCTTGAATGGACTGTTGAAATGATTACTACTCATTTGGCAAAGGTCATATTTAGCTTCTATTTCATTTAATGTTTTGTCAAATGTAAAATCTTTTTTTTTTGTGCTCTCATGCTAAAAACGTTTAATTCCGAACATGGCGGAGAAAAAGAAAAAGCAGTAAGAAAGAACGAGACGACGATGGGACCTCCGACAGCGTCTCACTGTCAGGAATCCTGTTGTTTATTTAAACTGTAACCTTTTCCAGTCGCTGTCAGGGCCAGGGAGTCGTGTGTGTACATGTACATGTCTGTAAAAAAGGCTTTGTGATTGTTTACATGCCTATACGTATTCTTTTCGCGTGTCTAAATGAGCATGCATGTGTGTGTGTGTGTGAGAGAGTTAAGTTTCTGAGCACAGCTGAATTGAGACTGCTGTTTATTCAGTGTGTTACGAGGCCAAGATATGTTTACAGCAGTGTATTTATCCTACTCCCCAGTTAGCCAGCATTGGATCACCCCGTTTACCCGACTGCAGCTAAACAAGACCTCCAACAGAGACTAGGCTCCTCTGTCTCACCCCGTCCTCTGGCGCAAGTCAAAAAGCATGCAACAACATGCCCTTAAAAAACAATTAATTTATATTTTATCTACGTTTTCAATTCTGTAAAGGATTAGCTTACTATCTACTAATCATCAACCCTTCTTGTCCACCTCCTTCTGCTTCTGTTTCTTCAGGAAAACTTTGCTTTTTAAGTCATGGAGGCCTGGTGCAGTCTGTGAGCTCAAGGTTGTGGTTTTGGGTATGAGCCGAAGCCACATTCAGCTTAAAAACATGGAGAAATTCCTTCTTTTTTTTTTCTTTTCCATTTTGACCATGAACTAGTGAAAACACACACAAGAGTGCACATACACGAGACCTACGGCTCAGTCATGTAGACATTTGCAGAGGGAGAAGGGAATGCTGTCTGTTGGTGGGCTACAAAGCATCTGACTGGCTGACCAGTTCAAATTTAGCTCCACTTTTTATTACGGCATCCAGCATGGAGGGGGAGAATGCCAAACGGATGATAGGAATTTTTATAGATTCCCGTGTGTGTGAGAGAGAGAGAGTCGGGAAGAGAGACACCACCCAATGGGCAACAGAACACTTCCATGTTTACAAGCAGCTGCTACACACCACCAATGTTTTCCCCATTTGTTGCACTCTGGGATTGTGTGTGTGTGTGTGTGTGTGTGTGCTCTTGGAGTGGCAGAACCAGCTGCAGGGTTGTCACTGTTTGAATGTGTGCATAAATAAGGGGGTTACCATTTCCACCTGCATTCTGCATTCACACACATTTAAATACCCAATCTCACCTCATGATGAAGTCGAACTCTGACCCTGCCAGCATGAGAACACCCAGCAGCGTGGAGATGGCTCCGTCAACCACTGGGGCAAACATGTGCTCCAGCGCCACCGCCGAGCGCTTGTTCCTGTTGCCAATCGCTGTCAGGAAGCCCTGTGGCAGAGGGGAAGGAAAGGAAAGAGAAATAAGTTGGAAATCTTTCTGATCACACAAAACTTGTTTGTGGTGAGGCTTGGCAAGCTCTGGGTATTACTACGCTTCACTAAGAAACCAAACAAAAGACTACGTCTGCAATCACACACATTTAACAAATAAAAGAGTTTCTACTTCATGGTTAACCGTATTTCTTTCCCATATTTTTTGTAAAGCTGCACATATAAAAAAAAGCATCAGTTGCTCAGTCTTCCTAATGAGTAATCCACATGTGTGCAGAAGCTTACCAATGCAATATGAACAGTAAACTCCACGCCAATGCCCACCGAGGCAATCAGGATGACCACAGGAATGGCACTGAGCTTAATACCAATCAGGCCCATAATGCCAAACAACTCCACCGTCATCATGGCCAAAATGAACACCTGCAACACAAGGAAATGCAATGTCACCAATTCCCGAGCAGGAAAAATCAAGATGAAGATGGAGAGTTAGGGTTTAGGCTGATTGTGGACTTACGATAACGCCAGCTGTCCAAGGGTTGAGCAGGAGAAGTGCACAAACCAGGAAGGTGCAGGCCAGAACCACGCTGATCGACAGCAGGAACCAGTGTCTGAGGCCAATGTACTGCTCCCAGAACAAGAAAGGGTATCCGTTTGGGTAGTTGAGCACACCGTTGCGACTAAACTCATCACAGATGGCTCTCACACTCTCGATGGCCTCCACAAAATCACTGGCCTGGCGAAGACCATTCAGGTAGAAGGGGAACTGAGCAAACTCCAGAGGTTCTGCAGCTGGGACTGCAAGAGGGGTTACAGATATTGTTTTTTTGATCATACTGCTAAGCTTTTTTAGGTGCATCCACTCAGAGTAATTAGATATAATTAAGATAAAGCACTTACTGCGCAGATTTTCCCCTGTAGTGTCATACTTGTCATGAATCCACTCTCTGGGATGAGGGTAGAAGTTGGCTTGGGACGCAGCATAGCCCAGAGGATCATTACTGACCCAAACTGTCAGATAAATGTAAAACACCTCCGGGGGGATCAAACCCTCTGAATCCACGAGCTGACGGGAGGTCAGCTAGAAAAAAAAAGATCCAAAATGAACATTTAGAATTTTTATAAAGCCACAGACAATTCCACAACAATGACATCTGTTGATCTGTTTTAAACGTGTTCTTTTCTTTTCTTTCTTTTCCATGCAGGTCTTAAACATACCTGGCTGTAGTTAAAAGGTTCTTTCTTGGAGCCGGTCTGAATGAGGAGCTTGTACGCTAGAGCTCCATCCTCGGTACCATTCCTATAGCTGTCAGCAGTGATCCTGCCTGCCTGCCAGTCAGCATCAAAAGCAGACTGAAGACCTGTGTGTGAGGTAAAGCACACAAAGAATAAGAATTATTGAGACTTTTATTTATAAATCCCTTGATTTTTCATTTCCATCAAAACATAAAGGTTTTCCAGATGTCTGTTCACATACGCGGTGATGCTGAAAACGTGAACTATCAAGTTTCCTCTGTTTTTTACCCTTTTAGTTGGCCCCGATTGACCCGTTAACTATTACTTCCTCTTGACTGAGCCTCTGACACATTACCCAAGGACGCACACATATGCACACACACCTGGGAAGATAACCCATGACCTCAACCTATCTGCTACACCACCCCTGAGCCCAGGTGGAGGGTGAAAAAACAGCGTGAGTGAACTTTCACTCACCCTTTGCACATTCTCAGCCCAACACCCACTGCAACCTCACTCAACAAATAAAAAAAAACCTCTAGAGGACAATCAAGTGGATTTTTTTCTTGTAGATTTTTTTTTTTTTACCTTTGAGCCAGTCCTGGAAATAGTGCAGCCACATGCGGGGTAACTTGTTGTCGCTGTCTCTGACCACATATCTAACAGAGTTGAAGGCGTTGTGCAGCTGAATTAGCAGCCGCTGAGATCGGGCGTAGTCAAATCCATCCATGGTCACCAGATACATGTTGTAGAAGGAGAAATACTTAAACTGGGCATCAATGAAATCATACTCCTTTGTGTCCCGTGGCACAATGTCAGTCAGGTAAAGGCCATCGTGCACCATGGTGGTCCCATACAGGCTGAGACCCAGGAGGCCCAGGAAGAGAGCAACCACTATGACTTTGCTTTTGGGCTTCAGGAGCAAGGGGGCGTATTTTTCCCTTGCAAAACTGGACAGGTTCCAGTGCAGGAAAGGGAGAGGGACACACTTCTTTCCTGATTTGGAGTCTTCCACCTGAGCTAAGAGGTCCCGTGTGGAGCTGGAGGTAGGGGTGAAGAGCTGGGAGCCGTAGGGGTCTGGCACAGAGGTGGTGGTAGGGGAAGGTGAGATGGCTAAAAGGAGAGGAAATAAATCTATTAACCTTCAAAACATAATTTCTATGAACTGTCAGAATGAAATTAGGTATAAATAATACCTTGAGGCTGTGAGGCGGGGCAGACGATGATGGAGGCAGGGCTGGTGGAGATCTGTGAAGTTGGTGGCAGGATCGTAACGATGTGCTGTCCTGCTGAATCACACTGTGTAAACGCCTGCACCGTTGTGGTGATCTGCGTGCTGGTGGTGATTGTCGATCCAGCGGCGTACTGGTGAGGATGCGCTGCACCTGTCGTGGGTGCCTGAGACTGCTCTCCAGCATCGGACAACTCGTGCGGAGAGAGCTGGATGACGCGATCAGAGCAGGGGCTGTACAGGCAGCAGAGGATGTCCAAACGTTTGTCCTCGCGCCGATGGAGGTCCAAACTGAGGATGGCGGGGAAGATGAGCAGCACCATGGCAAAGTTAAACACGACCACTATGGCCGCCTAGGGAGAAAGATGCAGGGGGGAGATAAAAATTGAAATACAAAGTGAGAAAAGATCAAGAACGCTGTGCAAAATTATAGACACCCAACCCCAGCTGGGAAAAGTCAACTTGTTTTTTTTTTTTTAGGTCTAAGAGCACAGCCCACTAAGTAAAGAAAAGCCCTGCTGTAAATCAACAGCCAGGAATACTAAGTGAGCCAGGGGGGGAAGAGAAAGAGCAAAAAAGAGAAAGAAATGTTTGAAAGAATGAAAGAAAGACAAGAAGGAGTGGGGTTCTATATGCGAGTCTGAGCAAAACCATCACCCCTCACCAGTACTTCCACCACCCTTCCCATACATCCCAGTCCCTGAAGCTGACATTCTATTATGTGGTTTCCAGTGTGTGTATATCTATGTGCGTGTGTGTGTTTGTGTGAGTGTGCTTGTGTGTTTCAGACCACCCACAGTTTAGTCACAGATCAGAGAAAACCGCTTTGACGGGCCAGTGATATACTGATCCACTCCTCCCTCCTTCTCCTTCTCTCTCTGTCTGCCTCTCTACGTCTGTTCATTGCTCACTACACTCTGAATATTCCTACACACACACACACACACACACACACACACACACACACACACACATGCATGCAACAACATGCATCCACACACACACACGCAAGACGCTGGCGCTTTAGGTGCAGTGGCAATAAAATGAGGAACAAAGACTTTCCTTGCTCTTGAGTAAATGTCACCTCTTTTAAGTTATCTCTTTCATTTGCAAAGGAGCCTCAGGCCTCACGGTGTGCAATTGTGCGCTTGTTGTGTTTCTTTGCGCATGCGTGAGAGGGTGCACACCTCAAACCTACCTGCAAAGAGAACGCTCGCAAGGCCGGAATGGGCACGAGGGCGGCCATGAAGAAGGCGATCATGTTGTTTATGGACGTCAGAGCCACACTGGTGCCGGTGCGACGCAAGCAATCTCCCGTCCGCTCCTTCGTGTAAAAATACAACGCAAAGATGAATCAGGGAAAAGTAGGAGAGCAGCCAAAAGGAGAGCAGTCTAGAAGAGGTATTCCAAAGTACCTTAAAGGGGATATTCCTTCCTGTTTCTGTGAAAGAATGAGCCAACAGAAACATGTCATCCACACCAATCCCTAGTGCCAGGAAGGGAAGCACCTGGGATGGGAAGCACATCAATGCAGGGCAAAGGGTCAGAATGAGCGTTAGCATCAAATTATGGGCTTTAAATCAAAGCATTACCCTCTACACACATTCTTGGGGTCAATCATATTCTAAACTAGTGGTTTCCTCTATATTGTACCTGTGTGGTTGCAGCATTAAAGGAAAGACCGAGGAGAGAGCAGAGACCAAGACCCGCTGCCACTGACAAGGCCACCAACAGAACTCCTGCTAGTCCAACAGCCCCCTGGGATTTGGCACAGTCCCATCTGAGCATGGTTACACAGGCATAGGCCAGCTAGAGAGAAGATTCACACTGCGTTAGAGAAAATAAAGGTAACCACTCCGATTTGTCCATTAGGTATTGAGAATGAAGTAATCACCATGAGTAAGTATCCTCCAGCCACCCTGATAGCACTGACATCAGAGAAGGACTTCATGATGTCATTGAGGGTCGTGGTAGAGAAAGCGTGGATGGACTGAGTGGAGTTAGAGGGGATACTCTGGTGCACCACCTGCAAGGGAAACAATAAACCTTAAAGCCGTGTTTCGGAATGCACGATCATTTAAAACAATCTACAACTTGTTGGTCAAAAGAAGCGATCAAATGCTTGCTCTCTTTTTTAAATTAAGTCCAAAACTACCGGTCATAGTTCCAATTTTTTCTAGCACACCTCAAATTTTAAAGCCCATGAAGAAAGGCCCCACCCGTTTCTTTGAAATTTACTTGTTCCTGAAAGTGAGTGTGTGAATGTGTTTTTACATGTGGCAGCATGTGTGTGTCTGTATGTGTGTGTGTGTGGGTATGACAACTGAGGAGTAATGAGCACAGATGCCAGAGGTTGTGAGGTCAAAGGTGAAAAGGATGGGATCACATGGTTCAGGCTGCTACTCTCTTTTTTCTACGCCTAAAATGAACCAAAGCTCCCCTCCCAAAAAAAGAAGCAATTTACCTATAGGCATCGATTCAACTTTTGCCATCTCGGTCAGAACTGCTTGTGTATTTATCATGTCAGGCGGATGTCTCATGTCTCTGTCAGTTTATGTTGGCGTTTGTTACCCCTCCTCCCTTTCGCATAGCCCTCTATTTCTTCCCTCCCTCCCTTACCCTCACAGTGGTGGGTGTCAGCTATCACAGCAACAGCTTGTTCCTATAACTAGGGCTCTGACAGACAGAGATGATTGCCCTACCACACACACACACACACACACACATACACACAACCTGGTGCCCTGTGATTCCCTTTAAGGGAGCTGAAGGCTGATGGAGCTAAAACACTGCAGAGTAAATCCTAGCTTGTGTTGTGCACCAATGCATAAAAATTAAAAAAACATGCATTTTATTTACTTTTTAAGTCTAATTAATTCATTGTTTGAAACTGGCGGAAAACTGCTGTGTGTTCATACCTCCACAAACTTCCTCTGCCAGGACTCAAGGATGGCCGTGGCCTTTTCTTCATTCCAGTTGATGTCGTGGATCTCGTAGTCATCTTTAAAGTGCTCGTACAGCTGTTTGGGACTCATCAACAGGAACATCGTTTGGAGAGCCTCCGCACTGCAAAACACATCAAACAGCTTAGGACAATTTGGAGATGTCTAAACCCTCAAAACATAGGGAAAAAATGGCTTCTCGTTGGGATTCATAACTAGAACAATAAAAGTCATCCAGATTATCTCAACAACATTCTGTAAATGTCTAAAGGCTGGTCCCGTGTCTTCTAGGATTTGTCTGCCTGTCTGACAGCCAATGCAAACAACTAAAAGCAGGTGTTATCTTGTCTGTATGATGGTCTCTGGGTTGCAATCCCAGATGTCCTCAGGTTTTCTTGGCACAAGCTCAGCAAACAGCACCGCTGCTCAAAATGTAAAAGAAACAGCCATAAATCAGGCCAGAGGCTGAGTGTGGCTCACGCAGATGGAGCTGGAATCCTCTTTTCATTTAAGGCTTTCTTGAGCCTGCGTGGGTCCTGATCTGGCCTCTGACCCAGTGCTGTCACTTCATTTGTACCGGCCATGTTTTTAAATCCAGCTGACGACAGTAGGAAAAAGCACGACTCTTGAGATTATCAAATGAAGAGACTAGGAACCGCTACAGATAAACCTGTTTTTCTCCTTGTTCCTTCAAGCAACAAATGTGTAGTAGGACGGGCGGTTTTATGTGGCTGTCAATCATCTTTAATTAGCCTATCCAAGAGCGGGGTCATTCAGGAAAACCGATCTCTCTTAGTGCAAGGCATTCCTAGCATGTGCCTGCAGAGTGCATGGGGGTTAAACAGATTTGGCAATGGATTGTCTGTCTGCTTGGCTTGTGAATATTGCATTACGTCATTACTATCACATTCTCAGATGAGCCAAGAAGAAACATACTGCAGGATTCGTTTTAGTTGCACAAACCTCAGCAGAGTGTCCTGGCTGCTTTTGACCCGCCCACCCAGGATGAGCTCCTCCTGCCAGTGCATGAACTTCCGGCTGAAACCATGGCAACCACCCTGGAGACGCCCAGCAATGTCAGGACTCTGAATGGACAAGTGAACCAAGAGGGAGAAAATGTTTTATTATTTGAGCACAGAGCTACTCCGCTCTACCTGCTATATTAAAAGATTGAAGTTGCATTCTTTTGAGTAAACGTACCTCTTCCTGTTCCTTATTGGGCGCACTCAGAGGGCAGTCAGGGTCTGAAGGGTCGAGACATGGCCTGTTCATGTAGGCATGTCCCACCTTAGGGGAAAAAAAAAACATTTTCGGAATCTAAAACCATGGGATGTTTTGTTCATTTTAAAGTCATATATTCTAACGGTTGTATGGTCCTTACTGATAAATTGTGTGTGTGTTTAAGTGTCTCACCTGGGCTTTGTCCAACATCTCTTTAAACCCTTCCAGGGAAGTGAACTGGCTCAATTCCTCCATCAGTTTGACAGGATCTAAATTCATCCACTGGATATCTGGCATACCCCTGTAGAACAAACACATGTACTTATGATCACCAACGACCCAAAGCAGTGTGCTCATAAAAGAAGAAGGAGCTCTAAACAATCTTATCTGATCTTCACTCCTTCGCTGCTAATCTCTACACTGAATACAGGATCTATCAGGTCGCCTTTTTGTTTCTCCAATGCAATGGCCTACGCAGGAGGCCAGCTGCAGATACAGGATAAAAAAGCGTTTATTATCCTGTTTCACGCTGCCACAATGCCCAGGAAAAAGGCACGGTGGCTGCCTGCTCACTTTCACTCCTCAGTGCCCTGCACTGAGTCATAACGATTACCTCTGCCTCCCAAACATCTTGATAAGGAGGGAGACTCAGTAGATGGGTGGGAGGGAGAGGGAAAAATAGGTTTAGGGATGAGGAAAGTACACAAACTGAGCTGTGTCATTAAGTCACCTTTTAAGAACTTGACGGTTAATTTATTTTTTACATGCTCCGTTGTGAAACTCTCACCCTGAACTTAAATCTTTAGAAACATGCTAACTTTTTCACTCAATGCCTTGAGTGATGCTTCACTGTTGTGCCTCGGTTCTGTAATTTGGGATGATACACAGAAAGACAAGGAAATAAAATAATCCAAAAGTATTTCCAATTCCTTTTTGACGCTGGGTGCAAAGACACTCCTTTATCGGCTAGTTTTTGCTTGACTGAACCAGAGGTTTGTGGTTTTTCGTAGATTACTGCTATTTCTTTTTGTTCTCCCGAGTTTTTCCTCCCTCACCCCCATTCCCTGAATCAGTCTCCCTGCAATTTTCTCTTTCTCTCTTCTATTGCACTTTTTAGTTCTGTTACGTTTTTAAGTCTCCTAAATCAGCACCCGCTGTCACTCACCACCACGGCCAGTTCTCTGCAGCTCCACATGAGAAACGAGTAATAAACACTTAATAAATAACAACAGATGTTGAAATCTTTGTACGGATTACAGGAATGTTTGGATGACGCGTGAATCATCAAAGACCCCCTTCTCCCTCTTTGGTGCGTTCACATAAACCAACTGGGAGATGCTGAGGATGGGAAAGCTTGTGTTTGTTTCTGTATGCGCTGGCTTGTCATGCAACACAGCACCGTCAGCTTAGATGGATATCTAAACAAATAATTTCTCAGCGTAGAAACATCTGCTATGACCTAAACTATCGTTTCTAAAGTAAGCACTCAATTGAAATATCACTTCTGACAACAACAACAAAAAAAGGAATCCCTTTCAGTGACTCTGTTTCTCAAGAGAACTTTGTTCCACAAAAAAAAAAAAAAAACTTGAATCTGTGAATACGCCCAGATTCCACTGTTAGCTGTCTTGTAGCCTCTCTCAGTCCTTCTGGGGGGACTTGAGGTTTGAATACTGCCCATTTTATTTGTTGGACAACTTGGGAGCTGGGAGCCCAGGGCATTACCATGAGAATGCTGAGTGTTAGCCGTGAGCTGACAAAGCCGCCTCCCCACCCCTCACTCCCCATCCTCCCCTCTCCTCTGGGGCCCCTGCACTGATGGACACTCACTCGTAAACTGAAAGAATGCTTACCATTGTCTGACCCAAAGGGTTCCCCTGCCACCACCACCACCACTGCCACCGCCTCCCCGCCCTCTGTTCTACCAACCCACCACCCAGTTGCTGCTACAGCCACCTCCTCTCCCTCCATCCCTCCCTCGTTCCTGCAGCATCTCTCCCCTAACCTTCTCTCTTTGAATTTTCCTGTCAGGACACCCCCCGCCTCTCCTCCTCCAGCCCCCTTCTTGGACCCTAAAAGAACTCTATTACTGACCACCGCTGTCAGTCACAGCACCCACTGACAGACCTCTGAAAGCCCAACTGTATGTCTCCATCCAGCATACGCTAAAAGTTGTGGACCCCTAAAAACTGGCTCGATCTGGATGAGATGGAGGCAGGCACAGCTCAGAGAGAGAGAGAGAGAGAGAGAGAGAGAGAGAGAGAGAGAGAGAGAGAGAGCCAAAGCCTTCTATGAAGCGTTGTAATGTGCAAAGAAGGTTTATGTTGGATCAAATATTCAGAGACTTACGGTAAATAGGCTGAACCTCCTTGTAGTTTGGCCCCTTCCCAGAAACAGTCCAATGGGGTGATTATCATACAGGGGAACAGCTTGTCAATCATCTGGGATCAGGAACGGAAAGCAGGAATGATTAAACCCAACAAAAAATGTGCAGTTAGAGGAATAAAAAGTAGTTTCTTTGTCGACATACCCTTTCAATCATGACATTTTCTATGATAGGCACTCCTGACTTGTAGCATATTTTGTTTAGATCCCATGATCTATTAGGAAAAGAAAGAACGTTTCATTAGCAACTTTTTTTTGTGACAAATGTTTAAATGTTAGAAACTTTTTTCCCCAGAAAGGGGTCTACATACTTTCCAAACAGCGACACCTGCACCCTGCTGGCAGCCAGCGCAGCGTCCATGTGAACCAGCAAAGCCTCCTGGGTAAGAATGTCAGTGCCCTCTTCTTTGGGAGTCTGGATGAGCATCTGCGAGGTAAATACCGACTCCTCTCCCTGCTTCTCCTTGGTGTAGCGGAGCTCCGTGCTCACCCGGCTGCCAGCTAGAAAACACCAAAGAATGAAGAAATGAAAAGAGATGTTTATTATCCACACAAAGACTTTTTTTTAGTCAGAATAAGAATCAAACATACGTACTCCATGCACACACGCTTACTCAAGAACACACACGTATATTGACCAACGCCCTTGGCCTTCACCAGTGTTGGTTTTGAAGGCACTTCACACAAGGCAGTGTCTGGCCAAGAGAAATGACTAATATGGCTTCTCATTGGCTGCTTCTGCGAAACAGATGTGCCCTGTTAGTTAGCAAAACCAGCTTTCTGATGCCCCAAAACCTTCTACTGTACGACTACGAGCCGCAGATATGGAGAGCAGAAGTGTGGAAGTGGCGCTAAAATGAAGACATAAAGGGATAAAAGAAGGGTGAGCTGATTCAAGAAGAATGAAATATGGATTTCAGAGGTTCTGATGAGAGTTAGAAAGAGCTTTAAACCCCAGAGAAAGAGAGGGAGAGCTATGCTGCACAGTGTGGTACACCCCAGCCCCCTAATTACAGGAGGTTGCCCTGAAAAGAGTTTGCCAGCCGGGGGGATCGGTGCCTGTGCCAAATGGACATGAAACATGCCGCGTTGGATCACAGAGAGCCTGTCTGACCCTCTTGCTGTCCCACTACATGACAACCCCAGAGAGAGAAAGAGAAAACAGGGAGGGGGAGAAAAGAGGGATGCAGCAAAGTTTGGAAACAAGGCCCAGGACCTTCCTAAACCAAATCCTCATCATACACGTTCCGCGTCGTCGTACTCCTTTCTGATTTTACCTCTTTTTGAGCATCTCTTTTACTCTTTTAACCCAACTCCTTTGGTCTTTCTCTCCATCTGTCTTTTCCTTTTTTCTCGTTTCTTTCCCTCACGTTCTCCGCACCTCCCCCAGCCTGGAACAGGCTGCTATAATTGATGGGGAGAAAAGAAAAACAAACTACTCAGCCTTCGCCGCTAAAGTGTGAGATCAGGTTAGAAATCTGGGCCCAAAATTTCTAGGCTTCACTTTCAAGTCTTTAATTACATTCACAGGGCCTTGAACATATCAGGTCGACTTGTTTTCAGTCTCAGGTGTTGGGATTAGCGCATCCAGACAACAAAATACCTTAAAATGGGACCAATCTAGTCTTAATATTATAACCAAAGTACTAGAACTTTAATAATGAGAGAATTTCTTTTAAAACAACATCTAACATCTAAGCTTTTGAAGAATCTTGAGGCTGTTTTATGACAGTTTTAGGCTGACATGTACCTGAGCAGTGATTACATGTTCAAACTCCACTTAGTTTCAAGCCCACAGATTTCCAATCAAAAACAACTACTACAAAATGGAAGCTTTTCCGTTTGTGGACCTTTCTGACATCTGTTAAACCTTTTTTGACATTTCGTATGTTAACCTCTGCAGTGCGGGGTTTTGATCCCAACAGGAACTGGGTGGCTTGGAGAGACTCTGGCTCTGTAATTACAGGCCTCCTGAAGTAAATTATAGCTATTTGTGTCTCGTTCCTCCCATCTGGACCACACAGGCAGCCGGTCGTCTCTCTGCTCTCTTTCTCGCCTTCGCTCCTCGGCCCCTGGTCCGGCCCCAACCACCCAACTCTGCAGAGCTTCACAGAAACTCAGCTCGCTGCCGCTCCGCTAAACCTCACTATTTTTTTCCCCTACATTTGCTTGTTTCTCTTATCCTTTTCTTCCCTCTTTCTCTCTTTCTGACTGTCTGTTTCTCACTCTTTTTCACTCTGCCCCCTTCTCTCCCCTCCTTTGCTCAAGCCTGTGTTTCAAACGGCCTTAAAGAGACAGCTCCCAGAAATGTTCCCACCCTGGGAAGAAAGCTCCTTTGAGCACGGAAGACGAGGTTTTAACACACCGGCGGCTGGTGATTTTAATGTTGTTCTTAGACATGAAATGTTAAATGTAGGATACGTGATCGTCATGCCACACATTTTGGGGTATACGTTACGTTTTTGGGTGTAACATGAATTTGTTTTCCAGCTTCACCACTAAAGATGCTTTCACAAGTGTTTGACACTATGAAAACAAAGTATGAAGTAAAAAGTCATAACAAGTCCTGACAAGGTTTCACGACCTTTAATCTAAAAACGCAACACTTGTGTGAATGTGGGCCTTCCTGTTCGTGAACGTACACGCGAGTGCACCAGTGTAAACACCGGACCCCGTCTCCACTGACCTCAGTCATTTCCTCTTCACCTGACCCTTCCATCCCCGAGAGCCAAACACCCAAAAATCTCAAACTCAGGGAAAAACCTGTGGCTTCCTGTACCTGAGACAAACCAAGACCACTTTGAAGTGTTTCGGTTCTGTGTTTAGGGAGTCCTGGTTCCAGTTCCAGGCCATGCTAGGTCAAACCAGGCCACCTTCAAACTTCAGTGTGGTAGATTAGCTGGATTAGGGGGCCTCTGAAAGGCCCCACGCTGCTACAGAGGAAGACCCAAAACGAAGAGGGCTGAAAGTGACATGTATGTTTTCATTCGCTGTGTGGTTCAGTTGATTTTTTTTAGCTTATTTATACAGCATGAGAGCATTTGATCAAACATTAATTTAAGGGGAACACTTGTTTTTAGAGAGACATTGATTAGACATAATATCAATGTAAGATATTTTGTGCACACACCCCGGTGTACGGCATTCCCCAAGCAGCTCCGCTCCCAGCAGATGGGCCTTGCCTCCACACAATCCTTCAGACTGAATGCAGACCCTTTTGTCATTCAACCCTTCAATTTCTTTCAAATGTTTCCCAACAAACAGCAGAATAAAAAAGGAGTTTTTTTCACAAATGGACCAAAACGTTCCCAGCTTGTAAAACAATGACCGAGCCCGCTGTGGGAGGGAGAGGATGGGGGGTGGTGTGTGTGTATGTGTGTGTGTGGGACACGAGAAGCTGGCATGCTGCTGTCTTACCTATAGAAAATACAGTGTTTCTGTTTGGGCACTGGCAAAGATTACTTTAGATCCTAATCAAAAGTCAGTGTATTAACACAAGAAAACAACATCATCAATATCAGTCTGATTAAATCCTGCACGTCCTCCATAAACACCTATGCTGCAGCCACAACACAGAAACGGTCAAAAACGGCAAAAACAACACAAAAAAATCAGTTTCACTTACATTCTATTCAGATGTGCCAGTGGTGTTAGCCACCACACATAAATTTCCGCCACGGTTGGCATTTAGGCCCTTTCTATTTCCATATGTATAGGCTTGCCTCTGCTAATTATGCTAATCATGGGCAGTGTTGGCCACTGTGAAAAATAGTCACATTAGACACTCCACTGACCGCTAATACTGCTTAATGTGTGGTTGAAACATACATTCATCCCTGCTTGAAAAGCAAAATTTTTCCACATTGCTGGTCGCATTCAGACGAGAAATGAATTTATTGAGCCCGAGAAGCATTTCTTTATTTTCTCTCTTTCTCCCCCCCACCCCAAGTACCAAGAAAATGTTCAGTCGCCATCTCTCTTTCTCTCTCTGTCCTTTACTTTTTTACTTTCATGGTGTAAAGACAGACGCAAATGGTGCAAACTCTAAGGTGACTGGTGTTGCTTTATTTCGCCTGGACCCGAGACAAAGGTCGCTCTTCATGGAGAGGAGAAAAGGTGCCACACTATACTGATTGGGGTTTTATTATCCTGTTTTCAGTCACTTTGTTGCCTTTCTAAGAATATCGTTCACTGTAGCAAAGAGTCTAAAGAGTCCAGCATCTATTTTACAAAAGTTTTGGCCCAAAAATCAAAACTTATCATTGAATATTCATTGAACATAAATTAAAAAATTGGTTTATAAATGGATTCTTTAATCAAATTGTGAAATCGACATCTTAATAAGGAAAGGGAAGGTTTGTTTTTGTGTTTCCTGTACAGTACGAGAAAAAGCCATGTGTGTATCATCAGATTATTGCTGTTCAGCGTGTTTATTTGTAGGGGGGGGGTCCTGGTCTGTATGTTGATGTGTGTTTGGAAGGGGGGGTAAGAAAGAGGATGGAATGAGGTAGTGTTGAACTGAAGGATGGAAGGAAGGGGGTGAAATAAACATTTAAAAGTGACCCAGGTTGACTCTGGTCTTGTTTGTTCTCTCTACCAGTGAGGTCCCAAGCCCTGAACGCTGGGAGTTTATTTATCTAGCTGGGGCACCACCGCGCACTATTCACCTCCAATAATGCCTCATAGAGCTCCCTTTCTCTGTCTGAACTGGGCTGCTGTGTGCACTCCAATGAATTATAGCATTTACCTGCTGCGCCGCTCTGAGGTTTGTTTAGAGAAACTGCTCCAAACTCCAAAATGCCCACGTGTGCATTCACTCATTTGCGTAAACTTGAAGGTTTTTTTTTTTTTAAACCTTCAACCACCTTTCTTCTAATCAATCTAGTTCTTGATCTCCTCATATCCTGTCTAATTTCACTGCAGGCTAAACTAGCACCTCAGTCTCTATGCATTCATACTCCTCACCCCTCCCTCCCTCCCTCCCTCACTTCTACCCTGACTTTTTATGGGACATGTGGTGCGACTGCTAGGCCCCGTCATATTTGGACAGCTTGAGTCTGTGTATATGTCTGTCATGCCTCACATCAAACCCTGCCAAGAAAGATGAGTTTAGTTGATGTCAGAGTAAACACCGCCTCTTTTACACGCAGCCCATATTCCTCCCTCCCAAACTAGCTTTTCAAGCGCTGCGTTGTGAAGTTAAAATAACCAGAAATAAAGCAGTCATCCAAACAAAGTGTGGAAGAAAAATAACACTTTTTAAGCTGAAGGAAAACAAAGTCTCTTGTGAAAACACACTCTACCGCAGCACTTTGCGAGAAAATGAGGAGATGCGGTCTCACACTTGATGTTTGTTCAAGTGGGACAGGAAAAAACTACCAGAAATAAAAGAAAGAAAGAGCAATAAACCCTCCACCCCGTTCCTATACCCCAACCCCCCCTATTGTCTCCTCTCATCCCTGTCTTCTTCCTGAACCTCTTTTTATGATCTTTCTATTCTGCTTGTGAACAATACAGACCCAGGTCACACCGTCACCTCAGATAGAATAAGATCAAACCTTTATCTATATATATTAGAGAGGGTTAAAGAAACTAATTCAGATCCTCAACAAAACTGCAAAGTATCCACAGATCCTGATTTGGTGGGTCAGGTCTGTTCCAGATTCTCTCTGAGACTGAGCCAGAAGCAGGTCCTAATCCCCATTACAGACTAAACACCCTGAATCTGTGGCTTTTTGCCTCACCTGCACAGGTGTGAGGACTGAAGATTAACCCTTCCACTCATAAAAGTTGAACATCCAAGCTGCAAATGGACAGGAATGCTTAAAGTCAAGTGAGTAAAAGTAAAGAAAAACCCTTCTCTCTCTCTCTCTAGTCTACTCCTGCTCTGCTTCACAGAGTTTTGGTCCCGAAAAGGGGAGGAAGCAATTAAAAAAGCCCTGGTGGCCTGACTTCACAGAGCAAGCAGACACACAGGTAGAAATATAAACACAGAGACGTACAAAGCACAGGCTGGCAGACAGGAATGCAGTGTGGACGTTTAGGTGGGCAGACAGACAGCCAGCCAGGCGAGCTAAGGTGACCAGGACGACAAGTGTGCTTGTGTGTGAGTGTGAAAACTCCAGGGGCTGCTTCTCGTATGAATATATGATGGGAAGCATATGCTCCTAACACCTTGCAGGCAGAGTGTTAACACACACGGTGTCAATTCACAGCTAGTTTACTCTGAGCAAATTAGGACTGAAGTCTGGATGAGCCTCCGTGCACGCAAGACTTTTTTCATTTCTGCTCCAACATAGCAAAACGAGGCAACTTTGAGCAAAATCTAAGCAATATTTTGGGTTTCTTCATTTGAAATCTTAGCTGTGAGCAGCTTCTACATGTTTTCTGGCTCGTGTGCAGCGGTGCATGAGTGTGTGTTGCTCCCTGTTTGTGTGTGTATATGTGTGTGTGTGTGTGTGTGAAAGAGAAACAGAGAGAACTAACCTCTCCTTGTTACCGAACCACTTTACTCTCCATTGAGGCCCTAGCAGCTTTGTCAATGGGCTATTGGTGGAAACAAGGCAGGCAGAAACTTTAGAAACATGGCCACAGCCTCTTAAAGGCACAGCGTTCCCTTTCAGTGCCCCCCCCTCTTTGGTAAAGCTCTCTGAATCCCACAGCAAAACAACTGGCACACAAACATCTAAACATCTCCTTTAAAAGACAGCTCGGCCAATTAGCTCAAGAGGTAATCCTGAAGCTTTACACTAACCAGAAGGAGACCAAAGGGAATGGAAACAGTGGGATTTCTATCTGTTGTTCTTGGTTTTTTTTTTGCTTTTCTTCACACCTTTAACTAATTATTTTAGCACATACATTAACGCAGAATGCTTTTCAAAGTGTGCCTGGGAGGAATTTGTTCAGATTCCTGTGCAAGCGAAGCGTACAGCCTCCCAACGTTCCTCCTGACACCAGCGGCGTGGGACACCTCCACACCGGTCCCCACTGGAGCCGCCTGTTCCCATCCTCTAGTGACATGGTGGGCTCAAAAAAACCCTATAGAGTCTGTTTATATTCACCAACTGCTGTGGCGCTTTTAGAGCGTGCAAAACAGGTGGGTAAACTTCAGCTGCATTCACTTATATTTTTTCTTCTACTGAGGAGGAGAGGAGGAGGAGGAGGGGGTTTAGGGAGGTGGTGCCTGCTTGCCTCTTGTTGAATGGAATCCAAGAATAGTTAGGGACCACACAGGGAGCTGTGTGTGTGGGGGGGGAGGGGTCAGAACCCTCAAAGATGGCTAACCATTCACACAGTCCATCTGCTGCGGGGATCAGGCCCAGCACAGAAAGCCTGAGGGTTTAAAAGGAATTTGGCCAGTGTGAAAAACTAAATAAAGCTGCCTTTGCTATAGAAATACGTGCGGATAACTTAAATATAAAAAATACAGAAGGGGGGAAACACAGATAAGTGCAGGGAAATGGATATGGAGCTTTTCCTGGAGAAGAAACATGTCAGGTAAATCTGGTGTGTGTCTCAGGTAAAGGTAGGGAAAAAATCCTAATGCATGATGCACAAAATATATAAAGACCATCCAGTATAATCTGAGTAAGAAATGCCATTCCAACACACAAACTACTACTTTTGCTATGTGTTCTGCAAGACATCATGCAGACAAACCAGTGTCAGAACACCTATCCCCCTCCCAAGATCACTGTAATGTGACTGCTCTGCACCTTCCCACCAGCCATTATTGACATTTAAACTCTTGATAATAGAGAAGAAATGCTTTTATCAGACAGGCATCCTGAACTTAAGGTGTACTCACAGAAAAAGCCACATAAACATGTCACTGCGCCACACAATCACAGCTGAACACAGACATGAGATCTCTTAAACTCACCTTCAACCCAAAGCTGCTCGATGTTGGTTTCGATGGCTGCGACTCGGAGTCCCACAGACAGAGCCCCGAACACCAGGAGTCCAATAAAGAGGACCTTGCCACAGTGCCTCTGGATGTGACAGCCCAGAGAGAACAGGAAGGCCTGGAACCTCGCCCGGATCCACAGAGGAGCCTTCTGACCTACTGCCTTTCCCTGGATTTCAAGCAGGAGGGAGGGCGAGAAAATGACATTATTGAGTTACTACACATGCACTAAATAATGCATCACATCAGTGTTTGTCTATCATGACAGGTTCCATACTCTGCGTTTTGTCAGGCATCTCAATCTGAGCGTTTGTGTCAAATGAGAAGCACATGTGACAGCGTAGAAAATGACATGCAGAATTCTTATGTTTTATAAGGCAGAAACACATTTGAAGTCCAGCTGATCTGTGTTGTGTCTCATTCTAGAGCCACAACACCATAACCTGCTCTCAGTCCACCTTTATAGGACCTAATAACTCCCACATCTGGGATGTAAAAGGTACAGTTGTGATACCTAATGAGACTATATAAACACCTTAATAAAAACTCATTGATCTAAAGATAATCTGTCAAGATTTTTGCTAGAATTAAGTGTAATTCCACAACCACAAGTCAGCAATTAGTGAGCCATACAAACTGATAGGACTGTGACTTAAAGAAACCACTGTTTTTTCTGCTTATTTTTGAAGCTCTAACTGTCCAAACCCCCTGCCTCTGTGAACTCCAAATGTCACTGCTGCGGAGGACATTGCTCTGCTGTTGTGGTTTCTCTCAGCAGCGCTGAAACACGTCCAAGCATCCGGGCGGTCCAAAGATGCTTTGTCAGATCAAACTCAATCAGTGAATTCCTTTACAGGACAGACCCACCACATCTCCAAACAGAGCCCGAGCCAGTGCGCTCTCCGCTGGCTGCACACAGCGCGGAACGAGCCCCTCCGTTTGTTTCACTCCCCTCAACAACAAAAATGAATGAGAAGCTCGGGTCCATTCAATCAGACGTTAAAGTTTTCATTAAAGTATTTTTTTTTTATATAGTTTGAGCTGCTCTAACTCTGAATCTCGGGGAGCGCCCGGTGGTCCAAACGCGCTCTTAAACCACAACCAGAAAACGCGTCAATAAAACAAACAAAAAGCTGCTTCAGGAGACTTTCCCCGGCTTGCAGAAGTTAATCACCTTTGAGATCTGTTTAAGTGCGAAAGCAGCGTGGCAGTAGCTGGGTCTCCGGAGCAGGTCTGGGTTCGCAGGCGGCTGGGAGCGCGTATAACTCGGGGGTAGATCTCCAAAGACGCCGGTGGCCCCTGGGACCCCGTGATCCGAGGCCATAGTCCACGCAGAGGCTGGTCCTTGGGCGCACAGAGCGACGCGGCACAGAATCGATGCGAGTTCAGGGAAGGCGACAATAATAATCCAGCATCGACGTGGAGCGCGTCCAGCACCGCTTCTCTACTATTCCGTGGAGCCAAACAAGTCTCGAAACTCCATCCCAACATTATGCGCCGAAATCCGTAAAGATCCTTCAGTCTTCATTCGTCCCGAGAGTTGGTGAAACTCAGAGCGGAGCTGTAGTAGTAGTAGTAGTAGTAGTAGTAGTAGTAGTAGCCTCTCTGTGTATGTGTGTGTGTGTGTGTGTGAGAGAGAGAGAGCGTGTGTGTGTGTCTGGAGCCGTCCGTGTCAAGTCTAACTTCGATCCCGTAGCGGTAACATTTGGAGGAGTTCGCCTCTCGGCAAATCCTGAAAAGGGAGGTTTGATGGAAAAGTGCTCCGGCTCCTATTGGCCAAGGAAGAGGCAAATTACTTTGCAAACATCGCCTATTATTAGCTGCTAAGCAACAGCTCACCAAAGTGGAGAGAGAGAGGGAGAGAGAGAGGGAGAGGGGGACCACCCAGGCTGCCGCTGCCTGGGCTGGAGGGGAGAGGGGAGGGGAGAGGGGTGAGGGAGGGAGGGGCGGAGAGGAACTCTTTCAATAAACTCTGCACGCTCGCACACACACGCGCATTTTCCCCGCGTGCGCGCCGCTCTAGCCGAGGCGTCTATTGATGTTGCGGCAAACAATTTTCAGCTTTTCAGTGTCATCATCCAGTCAGAGAGAGAGAGAGAGAGAGAGAGAGAGAGGCGACGTTAATTCAGCTTTTTAGGCTGGAATGTAAACATGTGATTCTGTTTTTTTTTAAAACTTTGAATGTGCAGATCTTTCAACACCCTGAGTATCACTCCGAGCCATCTCGTGTTTTTAAAAGGCTTTCTGCTCCCATGTGTGACAGACATTTTTACATTCGAGAGCAGTTCGCAACAGACAGCTGTGAGGAGAACAGCTGTAGCTGCACCTCTTGAGGCCAAAAGCTTCTAAAAGTAGGGTTGATAGGTTTTCTTGCATCCTTGGGGGGGAAAAAGGAAGAAAAAAACACCTAAAAGGGGTGGCGGACTAGAAATGTTCTACTTTTTTGTCAACACCTCAGAGCTGCCTGCTTCAGTGTGACAGCCTTATCTCTGTGGAAGCTTTTGGAAAGTTTCCATGTCCCGTCATGCATGATTTCCTGGGTTCACAGAGCAGTTCACCTTGGAGCGATGCATGAAAGAAGAAGAGAAAGAACAGAATTTTAAAGAAATGAAATAAAGAGGGTTCCTGATTTGGTGTCTTTATTAGTGGTTTGCTAACACGCCCTCCATTGGCCCCACTCATGACTGTATGGGGTGAAGAACACACACTTCACCAGGTTACACCAACCTGTGCTGCTCCTGGAACATTTGTCAGGAGGCTGGTGTTAATCCGAGGCCCTTTGGGGCGACTGTAAAACAATCTGAAGCTGAGGGAAAGTAATTTAAGTGCTTGTTTGGTTGGTGACGACATTAGAGGTGCAGGATGGTTGTTGTCACAGTTTGCTGTTGAGCTGCTACATCCATCAACACTGTTTACAAGATGGTTCTGTGAAGAGAAACAGGATTTGTTGTCTTTTTGCATCACAGGGTCTATGGATTTATAGTGCACCACTTTGTGCTTCAGACAACAGGAAAAACACAAAGAAGCTGTTCATTCATTTCTTCTTGGTTTGCAGCCTACTGCAAGCTAAATAAAGCTCAAACTCTTAATTCTAAAGAAAAACTGAACATTTTGTCCCACCAGAGGATTTTACAGTAAGACAGGAAGCACTTAATGCATATTCAATGCAGTCACTCAACTATAATTTGATTCAATAGATAATAAATTAGTCAGGTTTTTCCTAAAAGGAATCCAGCAGAGTATGAAGAATCTTCACTTCGATAGAATTCCCTGCCCTGAGCAAGCACAGGGTGAAGAACACAACTCTTATTAGACCTCCAGTAGAACCAGAACCAGGCTCAGGCTGGGATCTGAGACAGCAACTTTAAAAACATGACAAAGGTCTAAAAAGGAAATGTGTGATACAGATATTGAGGTAAAAGACACTTATATTGACTTATCAAAGTGGCCAAAGGATGAAATGAGCTCCTTCCACATCATGATCTTATCAATTTTTCATTTTCAATCAAGATCTTTAGCATTTATTACGCTTTTATTTCTGATGTAACTCAAATGTAAGAGAAATATTATTTTTAAAATCCTCAAAAAAAAAAAAAACCAAGTTCCATCAAAATAGACAGAAATGGAGGATGTTAGCTTGTAAAATTATGTTTTTTTCTGTAAAAATTCTATAAATAATGTAGCAATTTTGATATCTGGCTCAATATTGCTGCAAAAAACCTGAAACTATATGATCCCAGGATGATCTTCCACCTCACCAGCATGTTCTGCAGAAGTTCGCTGACACTCTGAGATGTATTTTTACTCTTTTCCAAAGTGGCACTGACGGGCTTGTGTCTCCACTTTACTGGAACCGGTTCGCTCGGACTGGGCTGGGTCGGGTTGAGTGGTAGAGGGAAAGAAGCAGCTGGAAATGGGAGCTAAAGTGGAATGTGAGGAATTGGACAGTGTGGTAAGGGGCCCCTTCAAGCCTAACAAAGTCAGGGAGGTCCGAGGCCTGGTCTGGAGGCCTTGGATAAATAAACCATGGGAGATGACCATGCACCGTGCAGATATCTGCCATCACACCTCCCCAGCCTCCAAACACAAACCCTTGATCCCTCATTCACCTCTCCACATCTTTTGTTCCATATGTTTTCTCTCTCAACTTCCTCCGTTTATCCCCTCCCCCGATTCATCTTCCCTATCATATTTGCTCTTCTTTTTATGATGTTTTTTCCTTCACACCTTTTCTTTCGTTTTCTCTGGCAGGGCATTCCTGTTCTCCCCTCCCTCTCCCTCGATCTCAGTTCCTTCATTTCATCTCTCCCCAGTGGCTTCACCCATCCAGCCGTTCATCCGTGCATGAACTGCTGCCGGTCCAGGGTTCTGTATGGGCTATAGGCAGAGAACCGCTCTGGCACTCAGCCGTCTCACAGCAGCCACGTTGCAGAGTGTCCAGGTCCAGAAAGTGTTTATTTTTTAACACAAAGACAGGGAGAGCTCACGACTGCATTTAATCTAACAAGGAACAAGTGAAGGTGGAGATTTTACACAGAAATAAACCACAACCTGCACAAAGTTATAACTAATTTGTGTTAATATGATCCAAGAAAATTTCATATAACAGCTATATAAAAAAATGGTAGTGTTCTGGACTTAGAACATTTAAAATGTCTCAGAACCCCTTAGAGAATTGATAGATTTAGGGTGGAGAGGCGTCCAGTGTTCCTGGCTAACTTCTCAACAAAGGTAAACTATAAACTACAACAAGACGACCTGACCAAAATGTGTACAATTTGTGAGGAAAATATTTTGATCTGATAAAGATTTAAATGAAATAATTCAACTGCAAAGCAACTTTACAGCTGATATGACCTTGGAAATATGTCTTCCCATTTAAAGCACTGATAGTTTGCATCTTTTAAAGTGAGTTTTTACAGTATTGAATGGCTTTAGTTTGGAGGAACAGATTAGTTCTGACTGAACACATGAGCTAACAGCTAACAGGGACACTAACAAACCAACAGTTCTAATGACATTTTCTTTTCTTTTTATTGCCACAAATGTCACATTTCATGGCTATTCCAGCAAAACTTATCAAATTAAGAATCTGGCTCGAGTTTCCACAACTAATTTTAGAATCCTAAACCATTTTTGATGCAAAGAACAACAGAATCATGTGTAGATATTCATGTAAAGGGAAGTTTGGGGTGGTGAAAAGTCTCTAAAACAGCATTTGCATGAGCATACCCCACTCAGATTCATTTATCCAGACAAAGCTCATCTCTGTTTCTCCAAACAGAAGCTTTTCAAAGAGCTTTGTACAACAGGTGAGATGTTAATAGTTCACATGCTTTTCATAGAAATACTCAAAAAATAAACAGAACTTTCTCTGTAAGTTTGAACAAAAACAGACCCAAGAATTACAGCTGCAACATTTCAAACTATTCAAAAACTAAGTAAATTCCAGAACAAAAAGAAGACATAATACAGTGACATGTCAGATCATGGAGAAAACAACATGTCAGGATGTTTTTAGAAAGCAAAACAAACCAGAGATAAAAAATTAGCTTCATCAACTCCTTGATCAAAGTTCTGATCATGGTTTTGTTTTCGTCACATTCTAAGAATTCCACTACACAATAATGAAGAATATTGCAATAATATAACACATTATCCATCAAATAAACTTGACACATAATTGTTTTGACCTTTACACATTTTCTCCGATATCATTAAACGGCAAAAAGTTGTTCTGCAAAAAAAAAAAAAAAAAGAAGTCTTTCTGTATTGAGAACCTCCATCAGAGTCAGAGCTGCCACCCACAGTCTCACACAAGATTAATTATGATAATGCATTTCTTTACCCCTTTGTCATCGTAATGAATGGTTGCCTTTCTGGGGCAAAACACACAGATCACAGAAAGAGACAGAGAAACACACTTTTCTTTAAGTCTTTGTTTGTGCGGTTGTAACGGAGGTATTGTCAGATGTAGCTAGCAGGTGGCAATGCAAACTTAGACCTGTGGATTTAAAAGAAAACCGCAGGGTCTCACAGGCAAACATGTGCATATGTATGTCTGAGAGCAAACACAGCTGAAACGTATGGCTTCAAAAAGGGGCAGTCTTTAGGATTTGCAAGTGATGAGAAAAAAAACCCCTCCATCTTTCCAATCTGAGACAAAAGAATCATTTTCCAGATATTATATTTAGATTTTTTGAGTAGAAAATGCAGTAAAATTGTAGACAAAGAGGAAATATAGAGTGGAATGATGTGTTTGAGGGGGGGGGGGGGGGGGGG